>JBAKBP010010248.1:0-78978 GCA_037953745.1 Lithodes maja | reverse complement strand
GAGAGAGAGAGGAAAGAAAGTTGCAACTGTGTTTAATCGATTTAATGTTGTAAATATGGTATTGATAAATAATGTGTGCATTACCGAGTGTACATGTTCTTGAGGAACGCTTACTCATGCTATTTATAGTAACCCCAATAATAAACAAAAAAATCGGAATTGCATAATGGACACGATTTAACCTTCCTATTGAAGGCTAGAGATCAAAACAACAAGCAACAACACCACATGCAGCTGGAAGGGCGAGTCTTGAAGGAGCCGCTGAGGGTTCTGGCATAGTTATCCTAATTTATAACGGCAAAAACATGGGACCTGATTAAATTAATATCACAGTCAATGCCTCAACTCGCCGCTGGTACAGGTGGTTCAAAAGGTTCCTGTACCCGTTATCATAGACTACAAATCAGACAACTAACATTTTAAAGTGTGTGTTTTCGTAATAGCTGTCTCGGTGTCTATGTGTATACAACTATGTTAAAGAATAATCCTCGACCGAAATAGATAGCTCAGCAAAGGAAAACATCAAATGGAACCACACCCGCAGTTCATTCATACTATTTTACTTGCGTACATAAGATCACGACGAGGAATATAGAACTTATGTGAGCAACTGTACACCCAGTGAATTACAGTAGATTACATAGATTAGTGTTCTAGGTGATGGGCCCTTCTGTAGTTCTAATTCACCTGGACTATTTTTGGCTGATTGTTGGCTGGTAGTGATCACGTTCGGTGCTCGCCCCTCTACTTAGCTTGGTGGCTCTTGTGATCCATAGAATGGAGATGGCTTTCAAAGGAGCTAGGTGCAGCATATTGGTTGTGTTCGTTTAATAACCCTGAAACATTGGATACATGTGTGTATGTATGAATACACTCAGGCATCCTATAGCTGGGGGTGGCCGACTCGAGACAGAGCTCGAACAGTAGCAACAATTACAAATCATACATCTAGGTCATCCAGGAGAAGACCCAGAGACCAAGGCCCTTTTGGGGTCCCCAGCAAAACACTCCCAGGATACATATATTTCTTAAATACCCTAATTTATCATTCTAACAAAATCGGGTTACTTGCGCTACGTATCCTATAGAAAATTAACTACAGGGAATATATATTCTTTAATTGAAAATGAAAAAGTTGCATTTGTTTTACCCATTCAGTACCGGTGATGTCCTTTCTATTATATGTTGGCAACTATTCAATTATTGTAGTCAGCTTACAAAGGACCTCTAACAAAACAAAAAAAGGCTAGATACTGTCTCATATAACACTTAGCTACCACAGATCCTTCCTAAGCTAAATAAAATAGTGTAATAGTTGTCAGAATATGACAAGGACGTTATCGGTACTGAAAGGGTTAATATAAACAATGAAATAAAATAAATCATGCAAGCAATATAATTTGTTGTTTGTTCTAAATTCCCCGGTAGTGTAACTGTAGTGGAGTGGAAGATGATATTGTGGTTTTCTCGAAATCTGACGAGAGTGACTTGGCTTATTCTGTCCAGTTACTTTCCCTCCAAGAAATACGTAACCACCCAAGCATAACTAAGCATATTGTGGAATAATACAAATTTAACCCAATTGTGTTTTCTTGATGTCGGTAAATATATCATTATGTTCTCTCCACCAACCAACTTTACTCCTAAACTCGATTAATGAAATTAACAAACACATGTGGCAGTTCGGGGATTCGAACCCATGACGCTCACACCGAAAATTAACACACTTACGCATTGTGCGCGTTTGTGGGCGTGTACGAGACCGTGATTGTGTTTACTATGTAGCCTACTGTATGTGAGTGTATGCGCGTGTGTGGGTGTGGGTGTGGGTGTGGCTATTTCAGGGTGTAAAGGAGAGTTATTAGAGCGCGGGGCCCATCTGTGTACGTGTGTGGGTGCATATTTGTGTGTTGACTTGTGCTTGCCTGGGCGCCTGTCTGTACATATGCACATACGTGTGTGCGCATTTGCAAGTATTAGTTCATGCATGTTTAATTGTTTACGAATTTCCTTCATCCCATAACTTAGATTGCCTTAAGCTTCGTTTGCTCAATCATTTTGACCCCAATGTCCCTTGAATTTGGCTTTGTGTCACTCTTTTGGCTTTGGGAGAGACACTCGTTACAGGCAACCTGCCTTTTGTCTCTTCCATATACATAGAAAAGAAAACAAATGTGCATACACGAGTACGTGTGCGTGTATGTGGCTTAAATGCACATATGCAGAACTTCTGTGTGTGGCATTAGTCGCCCCAGCCACCAAGCGTTGGTCAGGCCTCCCTTACTGCAATAGGGTGAGGTGGAGTGGGCATCCAATGGACCCGGGTTCGAATCCCGATATGGAATTTGTGCTGTACCTAGTATCAGTGCATTACCACAAAGCCACCGAAACGCCAAAAAAATACCCTCATTGTTCCCAGATTAAATAGCACTGTATGAAATAATCCCATATTCAAAATATGCTACAAGGTGTCAATGCCTAGTGAGTTACTTGCTCAATAGGTGGAATTCTGAGAGTGAGGGTCCAAGTCTGAGGAGTGAGACAGTGAAGTGCAGAGGCGAAGCAGCTTCTGAGATAGGTATCCATACTTTTATTTCCAGAAGCATGGACAGTCTAAATTTAAGTGTAATCTTAAGTAATAAGTTTGTAGGCCTATGACTCATAATAATATGATTTAGTATAAATGGGAAGAATATTGAATTATGTTCTGCATTAGATATTAAGTAGTAATATATCATTCCTATAAACTTAAGTAATTAATAAAGGGAAGGGTAAATATTTCCCGACCTATCAGCGCATGCGCGAATAACCACGGCACCAGCAAATTTGACAGGGAGCCGACACTAGCTCTCCGACTGCCACCACTCAGTGTTGCCACTCACGAACAAAATATTCAAGGTTTGTGTCTGAATCTTTCAAGATTGATAACAAAAATCAAGGTACATTCAAATTACAGCCAATTACATATATTTCAATTCCAATCAATGAATTTTCATGCAAAAACATAAATATACATGAATAGGCAACTGCTTAGATATATTCCTTGTCGCAAACAAAAGTATATAGGCCTACAGAGAATAATTGGAGGTGAGACTATACTATTACTACAGTTCCAACTTTTAGCTAAAAAATCAAAGCATACATTTTTGCCAAATATAACAAGTAAACCTGTTCTGTAAACGTTGAACGAGAGAATCACTGCAAGAATGTTTGCATCACTGTATGCTCTTCTTTACAAGCAGACTCTGCTTGATGGGATAGAGGCTTTCCCAGTTTAATCATATGGAGGTACTCAGTTTAACCTCAATAATATCTCCCTTATTATAAATCTTCAATTATATCCTTTGATGGAACCCATTAAGAACACTTTGCCATTTGGCGAGAAAATAGTCTGTTTGGATAGTAGTTTGTTCGCCACTGTTCTTGTTTTGAGTCTCTTTTGTTTTTACCAACTATACTTGAGAAAACAGCCTTTCAGCACAACCTAAGGAGTGCAGCAGTGCAAGTAGTCCACACAATAGATATGAGAATAATCCAAACAACCTAAGGAGTGCAGCAGTGCAAGTAGTCCACACAATAGATATGAGAATAATCCAAACAACCTAAGGAGTGCAGCAGTGCAAGTAGTCCACACAATAGATATGAGAATAACCCAAACAACCTAAGGAGTGCAGCAGTGCAAGTAGTCCACACAATAGATATGAGAATAACCCAAACAACCTAAGGAGTGCAGCAGTGCAAGTAGTCCACACAATAGATATGAGAATAATCCAAACAACCTAAGGAGTGCAGCAGTGCAAGTAGTCCACACAATAGATATGAGAATAATTCAAACAACCTAAGGAGTGCAGCAGTGCAAGTAGTCCACACAATAGATATGAGAATAACCCAAACAACCTAAGGAGTGCAGCAGTGCAAGTAGTCCACACAATAGATATGAGAATAATCCAAACTTTGGATGATCATTCCCATCATTAAAAGATTTATGTTTGGACCAAACTTCTGATATTTCAAGGGTGACCATGGGTTCAAATGTTTATTTTGCACAAGGTATTGCCTGCCAAATTACTTAGTAAATTAAGTAAATGGCAGAGAACATTGTAATTTTGAATTTATCTGGGATTCTTTAATATTAACACACAAAATAGAGAATAACACAAAAAATTAAGAATGTTTGAAGATATTTGAGTTTCTATAAAATCGATTTCAAGCATTCAAGATTGGGGTCAATATTTCAAGATCTTGAACAAACATTCAAGCAGTGGCAACGCTGCCACCACTGATGGTACTACTCTTGTTCTCATCCCATTCCATTAACACGATAGAACTAACCTCAACGTAGCTTCCACCGATCATCTATTATCATCCTCATTATAATGTAAGTTTAGAGGGCCCCATATGTCCTTAACTATCCACTAATTTCCTCTCTGATCATCACTTGTCATCACACAACTCCGCCACCAACTAATTGCCTAGTTCCACTCCTCAATAACCCTATATCCCGTCGTCTACACTCCAGCAAAAAGGTAAATATACTATTGTGTGGTTAAGTATAACTCTACAGTCCATTTACTTCAAGAATAACCACAATGGGGCTGCTTTGAGCCGTGCATGGGTGCTTCACATAGCTCACTCCCTAGACTGGAATGAAATCTCACGGGCTTCACCGTGTTGAGCGGTAGAATGTACAGACTCTCAGCCTATGCCCGAAAGGGAGTAGTTGGAATATAGAAACAAACAAAACTACACGTTATAGGCCGGAGTGGGGCGCCCCTTTGGCTACTGGCCGCGGCTTTCAATTTGGGATGATAAATTGTTGCCTGGACCGTATATCACGGACCTGATGAATCACCAGGACCAAAGTTATATTACACCGTCACTCATAAATCACACCAACCACATAGCTCTCAACGCGTCTGACGAAGGAGAAAAAAACGTTAATTTGCATGAGATGTATATCTTTTAGGCACCTTTGTCACCGGGACAAGATGGATGCCACGTGGCCGCTGTTGCGAAGGGATTCGTCTCCGCTCGTACTTGACCACATATAATGAAGGGATTTGTCTCCGCTCGTACTTGACCACATATAATGAAGGGATTTGTCTCCGCTCGTACTTGACCACATATAATGAAGGGATTTGTCTCCGCTCGTACTTGACCACATATAATGAAGGGATTTGTCTCCGCTCGTACTTGACCACATATAATGAAGGGATTTGTCTCCGCTCGTACTTGACCACATATAATGAAGGGATTTGTCTCCGCTCGTACTTGACCACATATAATGAAGGGATTTGTCTCCGCTCGTACTTGACCACATATAATGAAGGGATTTGTCTCCGCTCGTACTTGACCACATATAATGAAGGGATTTGTCTCCGCTCGTACTTGACCACATATAATGAAGAACATTGATTACAAAGATTTTTCATTAATCTTACTTCTCCCTGCTCCCCCCCCCCTCTACCTCTCTCTCTCTCTATATATATATATATATATATATATATATATATATATATATAATTATATATATATATATACCGGTATATATATATATATATATATATATTGTAAAAGCTAGATGAATATACAAATTATCTATCCATTAATTATGTGTGTAATTTGTAGAGTACTATGTACAATGTACTTTAAAATTTACAACAATTGACCAATTATTGCAAAACAGTTATTTGTTGTTGCTGTTCCCCAGGCTGTCTGGCCGAGCAGCCCCAATGTCCCGAGCAAGGCCAAGGCCATAACCGAGCATCCCCACAAAGCCCTCCCTGTTTACCACTAATAAAGCCCAGGTGACCGAAGCCACTACAAGGTGGTGAGCTGAGGAGGGTGCGGAAACGCCCAGGAAACCAAAGCCCCACCCAAGGCCCTGTGCCCCTCAGTAATTATGAAGGGAAAGTTGAGGGGCAAAAGAAAAATGTGACGCTTTGGCTCCCAATCTGCCAACCTTGGCAGTAGGGAGGTCAATCCATGGAAGAGACGCAGTCACTTGATATCGAGAAAATATATACATAAAAGGAAATGTCAGAGTAAGCTATGGATATGGCAGAGATCGCTTAGCTCTCACTCTGATAGACTATACTCCATTCAGTTGACTCGTGCATCCGGCTCCTAACTGTTTGTATCGAGGCTCGTGATTGGCTATCGTATCAGTATCCAGCTCACTGGCCAAAATGAGTGATAGAGCTGATAATATATTTATTATTATCTTTAGTATTCATTATTTATTCATTAAAATAGATACCTTTAAGTAATTTTAATACACTACAGTCTTATCCGAATCTAAAGAGCTATTAAATATAACATGAAGCACAATAATAACGTATATATGATAAAGTAAACACAAGCGAAATAAATGCATGATAAACAAGAAGTAAGCGTGAGGTGAAGACTGACTGGACTCGCTCACACTGTTTAGCCAATCACAGGCCGGGATTTACTTATCATACATTTGAAATAGGCAGTGACCGTATTTCTTCTCTTGCTTGTGTTTACTCTATTATATCTACGGTTTTATGTGTTCCATGTGGGATTGTATAGCTCTTTAGATTCGAATATCACTGTAGATCACATTATCGTATGAATCAAGTAAACTTGTTTTTATTATTCCATATAGGCTACTGTATATTAATTAATTATTATGTTCTATCCAACAACCAACTCTACTCCTAAAATCGATTAATGAAATATTACAAAGTAGATAAGTTTTAGTAATTCTAATGATAATGTGATTTGGTGATATCCGAACCTTAAGAGCTATACTATATCCAATGGAACACATAAAATCGTAGATATAATACAGTATAACACAAGCCAGGAAAGAAATACGGTCACTGCCTATTTTAAATGTGTGATAAGTAAATACCGGCCTGTGATTGGCTAAACCGTGTGAGCGAGTCCAGTCAGTCTTCACCTCTCAGTTACTTGTTGTTTATCATGCATTTATTTCGCTTGTGTTTACTTTATCATATATATGTTATTATTGTGTTTCATGTGATATTCAATAGCTCTTTAGCTTCGGATAAGACTTTAGTTTATCAAGTAATCATTAAAATTCTTTAAACATATCTAGTTTAATATATAAATAGGGAATAATACAGACAGTCTATTTGTTATTAATTTCACCACAACACCAAACACCTCCAACGAAATTAATAAAAGAATATTATGTGATCCACCAGGATTCGAATCTGGGTTATCACAACCAGATTTTTAGACATCTTAACCATTACACCACCAAGACGGTAATAATAATAATATATTATCAGCAGTGCCACTCATTTTAGCCAGTGAGCTGAGTACTGATAAGATAGCCAATCACGAGCCTCGAAACAAACAACAGTTAGGAGACCGATGCACGAGTCACCTGAATGGTGTATAGCCCATGACCACATGACTAGAACCCAATCCTCTCAACATCAGCTAGGAAAGGCCCTAGAAAGCCTTCTTTGGAGGAGGGATAGCTCCCCTATTTCAACTCCTTTCGGGATTGGGCACCCGCCTCGCAAAACATAGTAATTATGGATTGCTACATTATTAGGTTGACAATGGCCTTGCACAGGACTCTTAATTCTGCCTTTAGCCAATAGATTCTTATAGTGAGAGTGAAATGGTGTGTGTATTAGTGTGAAAGTGTGTGTGTGTTTTTGTGACCTCGTGAGCGAGCATCACTTTGTTGGTGTCGACGTGCGTGTGTGGTTGTGTGTATACTGTAGGTGCGTGTATATAGCTGTGTGCGTGTCTCTGAGTATATATATATATATATATATGAAGAGCCCCAAAACACTGCTATATACAGTATACCATAAGGCCTGTGTCCGGGTGTTGTATATAATGAAAACACAGCAACCCACTCTAGGGGCGCCACCTCGCTCGTAACAATCCTCAGCCACTCTGTTTGGTTGGCTGGCCTTCACGAGTCGATGAGGAAGTAGCTTGTCTCTGATGTGGATTTATTAGGGAGGACGGATTGGTTATGTTGACACGAGGGATGAAAAGTCTTAATGCGAGGAACAGATCCTTCTCTGAGGGTGGCGTCTGTTGCGTACATCAGGGCCGTCAGCTTGTCCTAAACTGACGTACTCCATACCAAGATAATTATATAGACTAAGTTAGTCTGTATATCTTGGTCCATACGAAGTCCACCCGTCTTATTATAAGAATCCTCTGCGGAACGTAACAAATATGGAGTGTCTACTCAAGCCGTCAGGTTTGTGTACTAGAATTAATTAATACATTGTATTAATCCTTTGAGGATACTGCTCGTTTTTTTTTTTTTTTTTTTTTTTTTTTTGTTTAAGAGACAATGAACGGAGGAAGGAAAAACACAGATAAAACAAAAAGGTCCATGTGCCTAAAGGCATCCTCCATTCATAAAATGTTTGTAACAACTGGATTTAAACATTTGTAGATTGTAAGTTTGTGGAAAGCAATTCGAGGGAAGTGAATTCCAAAGAGTAGTAGCTCTGGGGATAAATGAATTCTGATAAGCAGAAGTTCTGCATTGTGGAGGAGAAAGTGTAAATTCATGGGCGCTCTCAGCTGCCCTAGTTCTACGGGGAAAGATGTGGAGAGGTGGCACAATTGAAGCAAGTTCCTCGGAACAATTGCTCTGAAAATATCTGTAGAATAATGCAAGGGATGCAACGTTTCTTCGTATGGATAATGTAGGAAGGGCTTGTGTGATTGCAGGGTTATTGATTAATCTAATAGCTTTATTTTGAATTTTGTCCAACTGCCTCAATGCAACCACTCCACTTCCACCCCACAGAGGTGAACAGTAATCCATCTGAGAACGCACATGACTTTTATATATTTTTGCTGTTTATTTTAGCTGTCATTAGACGATTTTATACAGCTTCGGAAGGATCTATGGGAATTGAAAGGGTAAAAACCATCTCAATCAATCCTCTGAATTCCATATATTCTTTCTAATCTGAATAAAATCATCTAATAACAGCCAGAAAACAGAAAAGAAGTGAGTCATCAACCCTCATAGGGTTAACTAAACAGTCTTATAGAAATAACAGCAGTGATAGCCAATTCTCTATGAAGTAAACTATACTAACAGAGATTATGTACTCAAAACTATACAAGTGACTGAACTCTGACCGATTGCATAATTAACACACAATAAAATAAATGCTTGCAAAGGTGTGGAAGAACAAGGTGGAAATACAAACAATTAGGTGCCTCATACGGGACAACACGTGAAGGACGCGTCGGTATCTTATTATTCACATAAATGCCATCAAAGCTGTCTTGGCCAACCAGTGCAACAACAAAGTTAAGACGTCTGGCAAGGGGAAGCTTGACAGATTTATTTGCATGAGGTCTGAAACAGTGTTGCCACTTTAGCTACTTTTCCGCTAGATCTAAAGGTATACACTTTGATCTAGAGGCAAATTTTTACATCTAGCGACATGAATTCTAGCGATATTCTGCAGATTTGAGCTATTTAAGGCAGACATTTGAGAGATTGTGGCATTATTCTAGCTATTTTTGGCATCTATTTACTATCTAGCGGACATGATTTGGTAACCCTGCATCAGGAGTACCTCATGCCTGTGGAGTATAATGAGTCTGTGTCACCAGCCTAGGACACAACAGCAACAACAACAACCACACGCCCACACCTTCCACGGCTGATTGAAGGGTGGTATTCTTAACACCTTCTGTACCAGCGTTGGCTTTTAATATTTAATTTTAGATATTATTTAGGCGACTTTGTGCATCTAAAAAATAAATATGTGGTAGTAAAAAGGGTTAGGTGAGATAGTTCGAAGCCTGTTGATTGCTAGAGGCCTCTCTTAAACTGAATACAATCGTCTAATATTTGGCAGAATATAATTAGAAGGACGTCACCGGTACTGAATGGGTTAAACAATAATGTCCTTCCCAGCGCCTGATACCGAATGAATACTATGGGAACGAGCGTTGTTTACAGATATGAGACGGATTAGCATTTCCATTACTAAAGATAACTATATTTTCTAAGTTATTTCGTCCATTAACTCTGTACCGGTGACATTCTTTTCTTCAAATTCCGGCAACTATTAGACGATTATATTGAGCTTTGGGACGATCTGTGGTAGATAAAAGGTTTAAAAGAGATGGTCTGTAGTCTTATCATTGCTAGAGGTCCTTCCAAAGCTGAATACAAAATGTAATATTGAGCTTTGGGACGATCTGTGGTAGCTAAAAGGTTTAAAAGAGATGGTCTGTAGTCTTATCATTTCTAGAGGTCCTTCCAAAGCTGAATACAAAATGTAATATTGAGCTTTGGGACGATCTGTGGTAGCTAAAAGGTTTAAAAGAGATGGTCTGTAGTCTTATCATTGCTAGAGGTCCTTCCAAAGCTGAATACAAAATGTAATATTGAGCTTTGGGACGATCTGTGGTCGCTAAAAGGTTTAAAAGAGATGGTATGTAGTCTTATCATTGCTAGAGGTCCTTCCAAAGCTGAATACAAAATGTAATACAACAGAAAGGACGTCACCGGTACATAACGGGTTATCGTCGCTGCGAAGGGGGAGCATTGTTTAAGGGGGGGGTGACCTACTTTTGTTCTCTCCTTTTCGGTCTAGTATCCATTCGGCCCCATCCAACCTACTATGTTGACGTTTATCCCCATACAGGTGTCGATTTCTTCCTGGCGAGCCATGGCGAGCCAGCAATGTATGAAAAATGTACAAATTTACCCCGTTTTTAAACAAAAAATGTTTTAAATATGTTGGCTCGCTACCACGCCATCTTGGCTGAAAATTGGAGTGGAAAATATTAAGTACTACTGTGTACAACAATTACCTGACATGGAATATTTGTTCTACCTGGCACGCTTCCTTCACAAAATTAGTTCTTCAGCAAAACATTTGTAGTAAACCGTACATTTTATAATTAAAGCACAACACTTTTACACAATGGGCCACAAAACATTTCAGATATTAATTACTACATTTCCCTTAGCTCTTTGTAACTTTATATATCATCTGTAAATAATTCTCCTTATTTTTGCCAGTAACTAATCTCTCTCTCCCTCTCTCTCCTATCATCATGAAGTGGCCCTTTGTTCTACCCTAGGCTTCCTCTTTCCCTACATTTCCTCTCCTCTTTCGTCCATTCAACACAACTCGCTTTTACCTTACGCCTCTCTCTCCCTATAGTTAGTTAGTTGTTTTCTTTCCATTATACCTTTCTTCCACAACTACTATACTTTCACCTATAATCTCCTTCTCCTGCCACGGACATTAGTTCCAGGGCAGTAATTCCCTTTCCAATGTTCCCTTACCCACTCTAAACCACTGTTTGGACACTTGATCCTCAGTGTTTTGGAGGACAAGCAACCTAGAAGGGTCACTAGATCTGTTGTTGCTTGATTTCCTTTGTACTCCTTTGTACCTATCATCTCCTCTCCTCTGTGTTTCACCCACCACTACTGCACCTTCATCCCTGCACCCCTCCACTTACTTTCTCATCTTCCTACACTTAATTTAGACAGAACCCGAACAGAAACAACGAATTGTAAACAAATATTATATGTTCACACACATCTAGGTCGCCCAGGAGAAGACCCTGAGACCAAGGCCCATGAGAGGTATCCAGCAAAAGATTCCCAGGTCCCAGATCTTCCAGAGAGGTTCCGGTAACAGCAAGCAGACACGCAGTAAAACGACACCACAATGCCCGCCCACATACTTCCAGGCATGGCCCTTCCTATATACATCGGCTCCCCGGGCCGGGCGCCTGACTTACTATTATCTAGCTCAATTGGTGCCCGACCCCCACTCCCTATAGACGCGTTACCACTCATGTATTTACAAGCATTCTCCACTCATTCCTTTCATCACTTCTCTTGCCTATAGTTTACTCCCTAAATAGATTAATTCTCTGCACCATGATTACAGTATATATCCTAAAATGTCCTCTAGTCCACCCATTTCATCTCTCCATCTTTTCCTTCCCTCCCTAGCCAATCTTTTAGCGCTTTATCCTGGCTATCATCAGACGACTTGATTCAGTTTTGGAAGGCTCTCTTGCAGTCTCAATCATCCCTCAGACTCCCACAATTCCTTCCCAAGCCTAATAGAATCTTTTTACTGATAGTCAGAATAAACTGTTAAAACGCGTCATAATCCTCAAAGGGTTAATCTCCCTTTTCCCATACATTTCCCTCCATTTTTACTCATCTTTTCCTAACATATTAACCCCTTCAGTACCGGTGCCTTCCTTTTAACTATATTCTGGCTACCAGCAGACGATTTTATTCAGTTTAGAATAGGCCTCCAAGGCTTCGAAATATTTCACTTAACCCTTTTTACTACCACAGACCCTTCTTAAACTGCACAACATCGTTTAAGTATAGCTAAAATTAAATTTAATAGACGTTACCGATACAGAAGGGGTTAATTCTCCCTCACCTTCCATGCCTCCACCAATACTTTCTTTTCCTCTTCGTCCCATACATCCCTGCATCACTTGAGAGAGAGTTATTTTTCTGGACCACTTCTCCCTCCTGTTTAGCCCCATTACTTTTAATCTTTTTCGACGTCCTCCTTTATAGTTTAACAATTTCATGAACTGTTGCCCAATTTATTTGCCAATATTAAAACCTTTCCTGCCATTTAGGCACCGATAATATCCTGGCGAACGTAAGCGAGCCTGTAATTAAGGAGAAACTGACCTTCGACCTGGTCATTTTTAATAATGTACACATGTATTTCGGTGGGGCTTGGGGTGTGTCTGTGTTTTATTTTATTTATTTAGTTATGTATTTATTTATTTTTGTATAAAGCTTGATAAATGTCTAGGGATCAAACTACCCCCACCTCCTGTAGTTCTTTCCTCTACTTTTCTTTCTACCGTACATCGTTTATCACTATTCTTCTCCCCCTCCCCATTTCTTCCCCTCACAATGTTTTCACCAACATCACATTCTGCTGCTTCCCCTCCGCCCCCCTTCCCTTCCACCACCCCCCACTTTCCCTCCCCCTCTTCCCCCCACCAGTCCGTCAGCACATCAAATTTGCGTCACCCGGCTCGCTACTCAACCATGAAGCTAATTTCCATAACGCGTGTCTTGAATTGCTACACGAACTCGCGTGTCCAGGGTGGGGGTGGGGGGGTAGGGGGGGGGGGGGGGGGGGAAGGGTGATACTGAGGGAGGACGAGGGCAGAAGAAAGGGTGAGAAACTGGAGGATGGGGAGCGAGGGTAGTGGTCAGGGGATGTTACTAGGCGGACTACATTATTTATTTATAGTGTTAATTAAGTAAAGAAATGTGTGCAATAAGGGATTTTAGTACAACAATACACTATACTACGAACATAATACAGACTACACTATCTTCTCAAATAATAATGGCATAACAACGACCAGCAACAGAATCCTCAGCAACTTGCTGCTGACGACTCCTAAATATATACTGGGCTGCTTATTAACAACTTCTGCAACATTAGTGGCCTTTCCTCTAACTACTGTATCTCTCTGTGGAACACCACCTCTCCTCCAGCAAACCATATATTTTTTTTCAAGAGGCTCAGGCATCTGGAGCAAGTTCTATCAACCCCTTCTCTGTTTCCTCCTACTAAATAATAGAGCATAGGTATATGAGTAAATTGTCTGTCAATTGTCTCTCTTTGAATAACACGTACACACTATAAATATTCTTTGTCGAGGTATACTGTTATTTAGAAGTTCTTCAACAACTCTGTTTACGATATAATAGATATTAGTTTCATTTTAAGTTCCTTGTCCACAACACCCGTCAGACAGATATATATTCCTTCCTATTCACACTCGGCCAATATTTTTAGTTGCATTTTAACATAATTCCTTCTATCGGTTCCTACTTATCTATGTATATAAATTGTATTGACAATTCTTCTTGCTAGACTACATTCATACGGTGTCTTTTGCTACTAAGTCACTTGATGCAAACCTTTCCTGAATAACTTTAGACACACTTCGGGATATGTATGTATTGTATTTCTGTTGCATTGTAGCCATCATGTGTATTCAATAAATATACCTTATATCCGGAAGATCATGTATCTGTTCTAGTCCTATCTCTATCTATCTATCTATATGCTCAGGCCCAATCCCCATTTTGGGGGTAGCCGACTCAAGACAGAGCAAGAACAGGGAAAACACAAAAACAACATAAAACAAAAAATAAACACAGATAAAAAACACAAACTCTCACACATCCAGGTCACCCAGGAGAAGACCCTGTTCTAGTCTTAATTTATAAATATTTTTGTGTCATTTCCCAGCCAGGGTTCGAACACAGGCCAGTAGTGCCCAGTTCATTAAAGACCATACGCTCATACGGATACGTTTACAATTCTCAGAATAAACAGATTCCAGTCGGGTTGTTAAATATAATTGTATTAAGGCATTAATAATGCTCATTGAAAATAAAAGAATACAAAAGCAAATAACCTTCAATGGAAACCAAGCCTGACAACTTTACCGAAAGAGCAATGATAAAGGCTAGATCATTACAATCTCAGTCAATGAATTAGTACCAGTAACGGGGGTAGAGGCAGACCAACAACACGAACCGACTCGGCCGGAAAGAGTTGTGGAGCCAATCAATAGTAGTGACGAGGAGAAAGACCATAACAACACCATGAGAAGAGTCAGCTGGGGAATATCCATTAACAAAAGGAAGGGGAACATCATAAACAATATAGGTGTATTATGGGGAAAGTTACCAACAAGGGAGACTAGACACGGTGACATTCACAGTGCTATAATATTACGAGGGAGGGAGAGGGAGGGAGAGGGAGGGGGGGGTGGGGTCTATTTGTACATTTACAGACTCGCTATCTAAAAGGCCACATATACTGTATGTGATATGTAGAATGTCTTTTAGGGGTGCAATGTATCTCATTTTATCTTATGTTAACACAGTCACAGTATATAAGGATTTATTTAGAAGTACAATTGGAAAAATATAGGACCTAATATTATGGAAAGGCGAGAGAGCAAGGGAAACTAAGTATTTCTGTAGTGGGTGGTGCTGACGTAGTGACGTTACGAGAAGAATGATATATATTTTAGTAATACAGTCAGATGGGCCTAGAGAACATGTTTATCTTCTTTATACAAAAAAAAAAAAAAGGATGAATAGGAATTTCAGGATATGAGAATATTAATGTCCCTAATTTAACTTTTGCTCCTTTATCTGCCAGGGGTCAAGGGTATGGTAGGTTCCATGCAGCTCTTTCTCTTCTGTCTTTGGTCCTCGGGGGTACAGCTAGTTGTTGGTCGTGGCGGTTCAAATTCCTTCTTGGACTTCCTTTGGAAGGAATCTGAGTGTAAAATGGAGGGAGAGTAAGAAACTGTTCTGGAAAGAAGTCAAGAAAGTTAGGGAAGGTAGCAAGGGAAACAGTAAGGGTGTGAAAGATAAGAATGGGAGAATGCTAGCCGAGAAGCAAGAGAGAGTCGAAAGATGGAGGGAGTACTTCAGTGAGTTGCTAAATGAAAGGAATGAAGAGCCAGCAAACATAGCTGGATATGGTATGGGAGGGAGAAGAAGAGAAGTAGTGGAGGAGGAGGTGGGGATCAGGAGGTCAGAAGTGTGGGAAGCCATGAAAAGAGTGAAGTTGGGGAAAGCACCAGGAACAGATGGAGTGTGTGGGGAAATGTTGAGGTATGGTGGTGAGATAGTGATAGAATGGGTATGGAAAATGTGCAAAGTAGCATGGGAGAAGGGGAGTGCACCCGATGACTGGAAGACTGGCATAATAGTCCCCCTATATAAGGGCAAAGGGGAAAGAGGAGTGTGTGGTAACCACCGAGGAATATGTCTTCTAAGCGTAGTAGGGAAGGTATACAGTAGGGTAGTGATTGAGAGAGTGAGAGTGAGAACGGAGAAATGGATAGGCGACGAGCAGGGAGGCTTTAGGAAGGGAAGAGGATGTGTAGATCAGATTTTTACCCTGAATTGTGTTGTGGAGAAGTATCTGGAGAAGAAACAAAAGGTGTATGTTGCCTTTATGGACTTGGAGAAGGCCTATGACAGAGTGGATAGAGAAGGTTTGTGGAAAGTACTTAGAATATACGGAGTAGAGGGCAAGTTGCTGAAAGCAGTGAAGAGCATGTATGAGGGTGCAAAGGCGGCAGTACGTGTGGAGAGTGAGCAGAGCGAGTTCTTTGACCTGAATGTTGGTTTGAAACAGGGGTGTGTGATGTCCCCGTGGTTGTTTACTGTATATATGGATGGAGTTATGAAAGAAATACTATCAAGAGCAGTGGATGTTGGTGTATCGCTGAAAAGGGAGGGAATTGAGTGGAAGCTACCTATACTGCTGTTTGCGGATGATACAGTTCTGATGAGTGATAATGAATGGGAGTTGCAGGGTCTGGTAAATGAGTTTGGAACAGTGTGCGAAAAACGGAATTTGAAGGTAAATACGGGGAAGAGCAAGGTTATGGTCTTCGAAAGGGGTGAAGTCACAGAGTGTGAGGTGAAGCTGAACGGTCAGGCTATGGAGATCGTCAACTCTTTTAAGTATCTGGGCAGTGTGTTGAGTAAAGATGGGACTATGGATGAAGAGGTGCGGGAGAGGGTACAACAGGGGAAGAGGGTTGTAGGAACGCTAAAAGCAGTAACAAGAAATAGGGTGGTCAGTATGGAAGTGAAGAAGTCCTTGCATGACAGTGTGGTAATCCCGACACTGACTTACGGAAGCGAAGCATGGACGTTGGTTGAGAGACTCAGACCAAGAGTGAGAGCAGTGGAAATGAATTACTTAAGGAGTGCGTGCGGAATTACATGGAGGGATAGACAGACTAATGAGGAAGTAAGAAGGAGGTGTGGTGTGGAGGTAGATGTGCTGGAAAGTGTGAAAAGGAACAACTTGAGATGGTTCGGCCATATGGAACGTATGGAAAGCGAGAGAATGACTAAGAGGGTGTACGAGAGCGAGGTGGAGGGACAGAGGGGGAGAGGTAGACCGAATATGAGGTGGAAGGATGGAGTGAGGAACTACATGAATGAAGGCGGTGCTGGTTGGGGGGAGGGGCGTCGACTGACTGGGGACAGAGGTGCATGGGGGCGGTTCGTTCGTGGCCACCCCTTCGGGGATCACGGCGTCAGGCAATAGATAGATAGATAGATAGACTTCCTTTGTTGGGCTGGTGGTTTGCTCGACGAAGGAGAAACTTTATCCGGCATACATATATGGTTGAATTTCTCAACAAGCGAGTGTGAAGTGCCCTGTGGAAGCAACGCTGTTCAAGAGCCCTGCATAATCAATTTTCTCACGCCCTGTGTAAGGGACCATTGGGAGTAAACTAAACGTTATTCTTCAACTATCATGTGTAAGTGATAGTCCTTCAGCCTGTGTAAGCGCTGGTGCATTGATCGATGTAAGTGGCAAGTGTACTTTGGGATTTTTGGTTCTCCAAGGTTCTGGTGAGCTGTCCAACAAACGCTCTATCCTCTCCTCTACCCATTTCAGGTGTCTCCTGCTTGGTATCTGCTTCCCGGGAAGAGGGGCCACAGGTATCCTAATGTGAGGGTCGAACCTAGGCCCTTTCTCCATGGAGCTGTCAGGTGAAGAGCTAATTTGTTGACCCTCATGCAAAGTTGGTCTTGTTTTCCGTTGTTCTGGCTGGAAGGGGTAACTGCATTATTTTGTTTATCTTGTGTAGCAGCATGTAGGGTAGACTGATTTTTTGCTGCTGGATTTGTATTTGGGCTTCTTCAGGGTAGGTGGTAGTGGTGTGAGGAAGGATAGGGTGTACATTCTGGGTGTGAGGAAGGGCAATGGTGTTTGTAGTATTGCTGGAAGTGGTGTTGGTTGATGCTGGTGGTTTGACTGCTATGTGGGCTATATATATAGTATGTACGATTGTTGTTGAGTCCGGTATAACACTATCACTAGCCAGGGAAAAATCAACACCTAAATGGCATGAAAGGTCATAATATTAGCAAAGAAATTAGGCAAAATATCTTAAAATTGCCAAACTAATGGGGCGAATGTCTAAGCATCTCAAAACTAATATGCTTAACCATGAGGGAGAAAGGGTTTTAGAAAACAAATACATTACCCTTAATAGTGTTACTGGATATACATATTAGGCTATTAAAGTCCTAAATATTTTCTGAATGTATGTTTTTGTTTTTTTTTGTGTATGTGTTAATAAAGAGATAATCAGTGGCGGAAGGGAAAACACAGACCAAATATAAAAGGTGCATGTTTATTATTATTGTTGTAGCTTCATTAGGTTGTATTCAGTACTTACGTTTATACATACAATACGCTAATTATGAACGAACTGTGAAAGGGAATTGCCAACATATGTACTACAATAATACTGTTGTTGTTATTTGCTTATATAAACTGTGAAAGGGAATTGCCAACATATGTACTACAATAATACTGTTGTTGTTGTTTGCTTATATATACTGTGAAAGGGAATTGCCAACATATGTACTACAATAATACTGTTGTTGTTGTTTGCTTATATATACTGTGAAAGGGAATTGCCAACATATGTACTACAATAATACTGTTGTTGTTATTTGCTTATATAAACTGTGAAAAGGAATAGCCAACATATGTACTACAATAATACTGTTGTTGTTGTTTGCTTATATATACTGTGAAAGGGAATAGCCAACATATGTACTACAATAATACTGTTCTTGTTATTTGCTTATATATATGGCTGACCAGTTATTTTAGGGGGTAGTGGTTATTTTTTGGTCTATATAATTATATAATACATTTTTAGTTTCCTCGCTAGACCTATATCAAGCTTAACAAAATAAACACCCCCTAGACCTCTCTTCAAGATAAATCTGTACATTTTAGGTAGAAAATGTCCCGGCCGAAGGCCGATTCCTCCTAAGATTACAGACTCGCTATCGCTCGCCTGGAAATATCGACACCTAAATGGCACGAACGGTGTTACTGTTGATGTTGGCAAAGAAATGGGGCGAAAGTTCTCAAAATCACCAAACTAATGGAACGGACGTCTTAAAATGTCTAAACTAATGGGGCTAATGAGGGAGAAGGGAGTTAAGAAAAAACGACATACCTCCCCTTAATCATCATTTAGGATTCAATAAAACATCTAAGGACAAAGTACGGGAAAGGACTAACTAAGAACTATATCCTGTTCCAAGTAAATAGGCCAGATATCGTGAACTCTAACCTCTATAACTCAGATAGGTCCAAAGCAAAGGAGCTGTAAATGTCCACACCTATTCCCTGGCTGACCCTTCCCAAATGGTAAAATGTTTGCTCGATTACTAAAATCGTTTGCGAGTTATAGAGGTTAATTTTAAGATATTGTGGCCTCCTTATTTGGAACAGGGTATAGCTCAAAATATCAAACTCCCAAACTGGTACGAACACAAACACAAGAGCCACAATAAAAGCTGAACGTGGAGGTAATGGACGAAGATAAATGGAAAACATGAATAAATGATGCTATAAAGTACAGAACACCTACAGGTATTAAGGGTAATTAGGACCCCCTTCTCCCTCTTGTTTTACGCTATTAGTTTTGAGATTTTAAGACGTTCGTTTCATTAGATTGGCGATTTTAAGATCTGTCACCCCATTTGTTTGTCAATATTCGGACACTTCGTGCCATTTAGGTATCGATATTTTCTTGGCGAGCGAGAGCCTGTAATTTAGGAAGGAACCAGCTTTCGGCCGGGATATTTTCTACCGACAAATGTACAAATTTATCTCGAAGAGGGGTCTAGGGGTGTTTTTTAAAGTTTGATGGAGGTCTAACGAGGAAACATAACACATAAATATGTAAATATACAATATACCAAAAAATAAACCTTACCCCCTCAGGGGTGGACATCAAGGAAATGCTTTAAATATAATGCCACATTACCCATACAATAAAACAGGCAAATAGGTAAATATGGATGCAAACCCCACATGAATACAAATAATTTATACTGTACACACACACACTAGTACTTAACCACACCTACAGAGAGAGAGAGAGATGGCTAATGCTGGGGTCACACATTCACGTATATGCTCCCGTATGCTGCCGTACGAAGGTTTATTGGTAGTTGGCAACCGAATACGTAAAACGTAAGGGCTTAGTACGCAAAACGTAAATGAAATTGTGTCTAGTCGTGGGGGTTGGTACGCATGGCGGCGGGAGTAGCCACGCTGGTCGGGGAGGTGGTTGGTGCGGCCAAGGCCGCCCGGTGGCCAAGGCCGCCCGGTATGTTTTGGATTTCAAATCAGATACGGGCTCGCGCTCACGTATGTCAAAAGTCGGTAAATCCTACGTCTGACCGGGCGATCGGCTACGTCTGACGGGAGCAGCCCCGTAAGACGTAGCAGCTCGCCCGGTCAAACGTAAGCTGCTCCCGTCAATTGTAAAATATTCCCGTCAAACGGGACAGTTAACGTTAGTCCGGGCGCATCTGGCAGCACCGCCGCACTGCGTGTTGGCGGGAAGACGCGGCGGCAACGTTGTACGGGGGTATATAAGGACCAGCGGGGGACACTCCCGTCACACCTCTCACCACACCGGAGCAGCAACCAACGTATATATACGTCCTCGCCGAAAATAAATCTTAGCAGCGAAACGACTGCACCTATGGCTTTCATATTTTTACCACATGTACCTTACCCTTTAGGCTACCCACCACAAAATCTCAAATCCCTCCTCCCACCCACTCGCTGACTGTCGGTCCCGTCAGAAGGAAAAAAAAGGAAAATCTGTGGCGGCGAAACGACTGCACCAATCGGTTCCATATTTGTGTGACAAGTCCCTTACCCTTCTGCCTTCCCCCCACCACACCCCCAACCGCCTCCCACCACCCACTTCTAGCGTATCCGTACGAAGAAAAGGAAAAAAAGGAAAATCTGTGGTGGCGAAACTACCTCACCAATCGGCTTCTTATGTGTAACACAAGTCAATTACCCTTCTACCTTCCACCCACCAACCCCAAAACCACCCTCCCACCCATACATTCCGATACCATAAAAGTCTCTGTAGTCTATAGTGTCTTTTCAGCTACTTTCGGGGACCATGGGGACCTGATTTCTGGCAAGGGGAGTGTTTTTTTTACCATTATCCTTCTTTCTCTCCTAACTTGATAGATTTAGCCAAAATTTAAAAAAAAAAAAAAAAAAAAAACTCTGGCACTGGCAGAAGCACACCGTCAAATTGGCTGGCACTCAGCGGGTTAAAGGTTACAAGGATGAATGGTCTCTCCTCTTGCTCCTTTCCTTCTTCTCTCGTTCCTCTTGATAGATGAAGTTTGCTATTGCAAGCAGTTCCAAGATTTCGATGTAGGAAAGGATCCATTTCATTAGCCTCGTGTTATGCCTGTTCTCCGGTTTTATTAGAGAGTTCACAAAATTGAACTCCTCCAGGATGAATTCCGCGATGTTGTTGTTCATGGTGCCGATGAAGGACTGGGAATGGGAATTGTGTGGCCATTCCTGCCCTTTTGTAGTTCCCAGATTCCAACCCAGACCTACGTGGTTGACAAAGACTGTCTTTGTCTGTGTTTGGATAGACGGGGTGTGCCTACGCTTGTCCGGAAACGGTCCACGTAAGTCCTAAACACTCCCAAGACGTACGGCCTCAGCTACGCAGGTCTTTGTGGGGGCGTGGCCATGGGCGTGGCCTGTGTTCCCGCAAATCGGGCAGCCCAGGCGGACTAACGGGGACATGCTTACGCAAGTCGCAAGCACGTACGTAGTTCCATACGACTACATTACGTCTGACGTAACACTGGCCCCGTCACGGTACGTCTGTCGAGAAGTGCAATAGTCGTGTTCTATACGGGCGTACACGGCCGGACTACGCCCGTCAGAACACAAAATTGGCGATTACGCCTGACGGGAGCTGTCAGGAGCGATATACGGGAATGTGTGACCCCAGCATAATGATTGACAGCGGGCTGCCCTATATAAGGTTAGGTCTGTAGCGCGCACACACACACACAAACCTACCTACACACACAAATATTTTGTTAATGATTGCCACACTAGCTAACCTATTATGTTGGATCTATAGTACACACACAAATATTTTGTTAATGGTTGCCACAGGAGCTACCATATAATGTTAGGTCAGCAACACACGACAACCTATTATGTTGGATCTATAGTACAAACAAACACACACACACACACACACGAACATTTTGTTAATGCTTGCCACACGACAACCTATTATGTTGGATCTATAGCACACACACACACACACACACACACACACACACACACAGCCCGTAGCCTAGTAGGTAGAGCTCTCGTCTCACACACGAGGGGTCGGGGGTTCAATCCCCCGGCCGGGCGGAGACAAATTGGGCTTGTCTCCTTTCATGTGTTAGCCTCAGTTCACCTAGCTGTAAATAGGTACCTGGAATAAGTGGACGACGTTGTGACGTCCCATCTGGGGTTGGCAAAAATGGTACAAGGCGAGATGGGTATCATATGGTTCACCTAAGCTGATGGCTACCTAAGCCTTCGGGCGAGACGGTACCGTCTATAGTGAGAATGGTACCATACAGATCCACCCTAAGCCTTCGTTTCCGATGTCGCCAATTGGCTAAAAATACAGACTACACACACATCCACAGCCATTCCAACGATACATATAACACCTACACATATAGGAGGCGGGAAATAACGAGCATGCTCACTCCCGCAATACAACTAGAGTAAGTACAACTAGAGTAAGTACACACACACACACACACACACACACACACACACACACACACACACACACACACACACACACACACACACACACACACACACACACACACACACACACACACACACACACACACACACACACACACACACACACACACACACACACACACACACACATTTTGTTAATGCTTGCCACAGGAGCTACCATATAATGTTAGGTCAGCAACACACGACAACCAACCACCCACCAGCCCCTTGCGTGTCTCACTAACAGACTCCACGCCCTACACAATATTGAGGAACTAAAAACATAGGGGAGATCAAATCAGCCAGTGGAAGGTATTTGGTGGCATTCAGAGTTATATTTTGTGTAGGAATGTATAGAGTATATGCGTCTTTGTGTAGGAATGTATAGAGTATATGCATCTTTGTGTAGGAATGTATAGAGTATATACGTCTTTGTGTAGGAATGTATAGAGTATATGCGTCTTTGTGTAGGAATGTATAGAGTATATACGTCTTTGTGTAGGAATGTATACAGTATATGCGTCTTGGATGCAACGTTGTGACCTGATGAATCTATTGGTAGCTCTATGAATTAAAGAGAAAGACACTAAATGCCAGGCTTAACAGATGTTTAATTAATCAGGATATGAGAACAAGCAAATACTTATAATGTATGATACCTGCGTTGTGTCCGCTGCATTCAATATTTAACTCTTGTTATTACTATACTCAACTCTGTATAAGCAGGGTGGTATCTCACACACAGATGC
This sequence comes from Lithodes maja, assembly GCA_037953745.1. Lineage (NCBI taxonomy): Eukaryota > Metazoa > Arthropoda > Malacostraca > Decapoda > Lithodidae > Lithodes > Lithodes maja. The sequence goes on along the minus strand of JBAKBP010010248.1, from coordinate 55,511 downwards.
TGCATGCATACTACGCACCACCAGTCAGCTTGTTCGTCGTCATCTATTATCCGTCTCTATATCCGGAAACTCCTCCTAGATAGTTCGATAGATTTTCACCAAATTTCACAGGCACATCCAGTTAGTCAATGCAACAGTCAGTAAAACAGATTTTTAAATTTTACTCAAAGGTCAAGGTCAAATGTTTTAAAATGGAGTCAAATATAATTCTGAGTAGTATTTTCTAAAAAATGTTTTCATTTTCATCTAATTTCACATGTCTATCTGGTTGGTCAATGCAAACATCAGTCAAAAGAAACAATTATCCTCAAAGGTCAAGGTCAATTAATGTGGTCAATATTTTAAGTTTGTCCCCAATCTTCGCCACATTCAAAATATTAGTTGCAGTTGACATATTATGCTCACGATTTTAAATATAAATGTTCAAAAGGTCAAAGAAAATTACCATTATATCATATGTTTGTGTTTGTACTCAACTTCACCATATTCACTGCACTAGTTACTGCTTGGATTTGTATTATGTTGATAATTTTTATATAAATATTCTAAAGAGAAAGGTCAAAGGTCAAGCCATAATATAGTATTTCTTACACTAATATGGATTTTCATCAAATTTCACAGGCGGGTTATGGTTAGTCAATGCACACTGTCAGTGGTCAATATGTTCTTGCACATTGTATTTATTCGTAAAATGAGGTTAAAGTCAATGTCGCAGAGTTGGGTATAGTTTTTTGAGTGCGCATCTACATTATTGATGACATACGTTGGTATTTCAACAACTATGGCAAACATTGGCACTTTATACCTTGATACACACATATCATATAATACCAACCAAGGTACTCGCACCCAATGCAGGTTATAAAGAGTAGTCCCAATCATATCCCAATATACTGTATATGATAACTGGAGGATAATTTACCACGGTCTCTCTATAAAATCATTAATTCCCCAAGAGATGATACTTTGTGAATTACACTAGTGAAGGGCCGTGGTTACAAGGAAGATGGAGAAGCTATATTATTTTTATGAACAAAGAGGAAGATATGCAGAGGAGAAAGTAGAATAATCTATATATTCTCCTATACAGTATATATACAGTATATATACAGTATATAATATACATACAGTATATATACAGTATATAATATATAAAATAGATTTTTTATTTTTTTTGTCTTCCTCTATTTATGGTCTTAAAAAAAACATGATAGGGGATATTTTGTGAATATAAATGATAGTGATTAGGAAAATATATATTACACAAGGGAAGGGCCGTGGTTACAAGAAAGACGGAGAAGCTTTATTATATCTAAGAACAAAGAGGAAAATATTCAGGAGAAAATGGATTAATGAGAAGCAGAAAATTGGGTAATTACGGGAGAGGGATGGATCTTGTTACAGAGGGGGAGCACATATTTCTTATGTTATAAAAAGAAGAAGGAATTGAGAATGGATGGGGGAAGAAAATTGTCTCAAGGAAAAGAATAAGAAAATATATAGAGATCGACCGATATAATTATTTACATGGATACACAGACTGCACAGACCTTGCAGTCCTTACTAGGCAATCTGGACTTAATGCTAACATAATATTTGCTACAAAGTGGAAGGTAAGAATAGCAAACAAGAATGCTCTCTATCCCCCCTCCCCCCACTACCCCCACTCCCTCCGACCTAGGGTCGGCATGAAATTTAGTTGAGGAAACAAGGCCCCCAGCAGAATGAGAACATTTATACTTGGACATTCATAATAAAGAAGCAAGTTGAGAAATTATTGTATATTACAAATGATCAACATTATTATTACTATTATTCTTAGATTGTACATATACATTCATTTATCATTCAGTGGGGAGATTGTAGGCACCAATTGATCAGGGCTAGACCCAGGTGAGGTTATAGGCATGTGATAAAGAGTCACTGGAACTCCTGTTTCATTTGCTTGACCTCTCTAACTGATTTTCTTTGTGCCTCATTTACACTGAGAGCAATTTAGCTAGCTCTCACAAACACCTCCTCCTCCTATCCAGTTTACTACATTAAACATGCACACCACACTTCATTCCTCCACACCAAAATATAAAATAATTATGAATTTTAGCCCAACCTCGAAGTCCCCAGGGGGGGGGGGGGGGGGGGGGGCGGGACCACAAATTCCCCCACAAAATTACCTGGACCTCGGCCTGTTACTCTCTCTATTAATTTCTGCAACATTCGCGGACTTTCCTCTAACTTTCACTCTGTTGAACACCATCTCTCCTCCTACAAACCTGATCTTCTCTTCCTCACCGAAACTCAGGTGTCTGTAGCAACATCCAGCAGCCCCTTCTCTGTATCCTCCTACTTTCTCTATCCTAGTTTCAAAGTCAAAGGCGGATGTTGTGCATATGTGCACAACAAACTCACTTGCTCTCGTGTTCCCGATTTCGACTCTTCTGAATTCTCAACTTTATGGCTCAAACTTTCCTGTCATTCTCTTACTAAATATTTCTGTGCTGTCTATCTTTTCCCTAACTCTACCAACTTTCCCAAATTCCTTGACTATCTAAACTCTACAGTGGAACACATCCTATCCATTTCTCCTTTCTCAGAAATCTCCATCTTAGGAGATTTCAACGTTCACCACCGCCAATGGCTCTCCTCTCACACTACTGACCCATCTGGTGAACAAACCTACGTCTATTCTATCATAAATGACCTAGAGCAGTTAGTTCAGCAACCCACCCGTATCCCGGATCGCATCGGAGATCGGCCCAACATTCTTGACTTGTTTCTAACTTCTAACCCTTCTTATTATACTGTCGATCTTTTCTCTCCTTTGGGCTCCTCCGACCACAAACTTATCTCTGTCACCTGTCCTATCTCTCCAGTACGGCCACCCGATCCTCCTAGCCGGCGGCGCTTGTGGCACTTTGGCGCTGCTGACTGGGAGGCTCTCCAGCAGTACTTCTTTGATTTCCCATGGAATGATTTCTGCTTCCGTGGCCGGGGACCCTCGGAGAGTGCTGAACGCATTACCGAGGTAATCCTATCGGGCATGGAAGCATACATTCCATTCTCTTTCTCTCAGACTAATGCTAAAAAATCTTGGTTTACTCACGCCTGTTCTACTGCTGTCCGCAATAAGGAGGAAGCATTCAAACGGTACCGACGCCTTAAAACTCAAGACGCTCATTCTTCCTATGTTTCTGCCCGGAATCAAGCCAAATCTGTTCTTCAACTTGCCAAACACTCTGTCATCAATAATAAATGCACTGAACTATCCAACTCTAGCTCTTCCCAAGCTTTCTGGCATCTAGCCAAAAACCTCTCCAACAATTTCTCTTCCTCGTCTTTCCCTCCCCTTTCCTACTCAGATGGCACAACCATCACTTCTTCTTCTGACAAAGCTAAACTCTTCGCTCAAACTTTTGCTAGAAACTCCACCTTGGATGATTCCGGTGCTATTCCTCCCTCTCCACCCTCCTCTCTCTTACTTATGCCTAATATCCTAATATCTTCTAAAGGTGTACTTTCTACCCTCACTGGGCTTAATAGTAATAAGGCGTACGGTCCGGACGGTGTTCCTCCTGTTGTTCTTAAAAACTGTGCTTCCGTGCCGACTCCCTGCCTAGGCAAACTCTTTCGTCTCTGTCTATCCTCTAACGGCTTCCCTTCATGCTGGAAGTTTGGTCACATTCAACCTGTCCCAAAGAACGGTGACCGCTCTCAACCCTGCAACTATCGTCCAATTGCTCTCATCTCTTTTCTTTCTAAAGTTTTTGAAACTATTCTTGCTTCCAAATTTCTTAAGCATTTCTCTTCTCATAATCTGCTCTCAGATCGCCAGTATGGCTTCCTTAAGGGCCGCTCTCCTGGTGATCTTCTTTCATATCTTACTAACTCTTGGTCATCCTCCTTTTGGGACTTCGGTGAAACTTTTTCTATTGCACTAGACATATCGAAAGCCTTCGATAGAGTCTGGTAAAAATCTTTAAATTCTAAACTACCCTCCTTCGGTTTCTATCCCTCCATCTGTGCCTTTGTCTCTAATTTCATTTCCGGCCGTTCCATAGCCGCAGTTGTGGACGGCCATTGTTCATTTCCTCACCCTATAAACTCCGGTGTTCCTAAGGGCTCTATCCTATCTCCTATTCTCTTTCTAATTTTTATAAAATTAATGATCTCCTCAACTGTACATCAATTCCCATCCATTCATACGCAGACGACTCAACCTTACACTACTCCATTAGTTTTTCAGAACGCCCCAGCCAGCAATCCCTCAACGACAAACGTAATGAAGCCATAGAACTCTTAAATTCTGATCTAAATACTATCTCCAATTGGGGCAGAGAAAACCTTGTTACCTTTAATGCTTCCAAAACCCAATTTCTCCATCTATCTACCCGTAAGGAACTCCCAGCGGACTATCCCTTATTCTTCAACAATACAAAAATCAATCCTTCATCTTCTCTCAATATTCTTGGTGTCTCTTTTTCTTCTGCTCTCAGTTGGAAGGACCATATTATCAGTCTTGCTAGGAGAGCCTCCCAGAAGCTGGGTGTGCTCAACCGCCTTAGGGGGTTCTTTTCCCCAGCACAGCTTCTTGCTCTGTACAGGGGCATAGTGCGTCCCTGTATTGAGTATTGTTCACATGTGTGGGGAGGTTCCTCTCACACCGCTCTCCTAGACAAAGTTGAAAGGAAGGCCTTTCGTATCATTAAATCATGTCCACTCACCAACTCTCTGTAATCTCTCTCTCTCCGCCGCAATGTTGCATCTCTCTCGCTATTCTATCGCTAATATAATAATCAGTGTTCCTCAGAGCTTTCCCAGTGTATACCACCTCCTTTACGTAGGGCACGTGGTATCCGTCTTGCAACTCAATCCCACCCCTACTCTGTGCAACTCTCCAACCCAAGAGTGAAACGTTACTCTCAAAATTTCTTCTACTCAACAGCTGAGCTCTGGAACTCTCTCCCAGAATCAGTCTTTCCCTCTTCCTATGACTTAAATTGCTTCAAACTCCGTGTGTCCAGGCATTTTGGCTCGAACGTCCCTTGATTTTGGCCCTGTCACTCTTTCAACTATGGGGGAGGCACTCGTTATAGGCAGTTCTGCCTTTTGCCTCCCTCAATCACATAGAAATAAAAAATATGCATATATACACGCAATACATAATATGTATACAAATATGTATACAATGAGAGAGAGTGGGAGTGAGAGAGAGAAAACAATAGGCGTTTAATGAGAGGGAAGGATGAAATGTGTGAAAAAGGGCTGGACAGAAGATATTTACATTGATTTACATAATACACAGACTGCACAGACCTCGCAGTCCCTACTAGGCAGTCCGGCCTTAATGCTATCATAGAATTTGGTACAAAGTGGAAGGTAAGGATAGCAAAGCAGACGGCTCTCTCCCCACCCACCACTCTCTCCAACCTTGGGTCGGCATGAGATTTAAGTTGGGAACACAAGAATGAGAAAATTTTACTGGGAAATTCATAGTAAACAAGGAAGTTAAGAAATATTGTATAGTATTAATGTTTAACCTATTTGTGTTTATATCTGTTATTATCTATGTTACTCACATATCCTCGAGATGGATGTCTAGACTCCTTTTGAATGTGCTTTTTGTATTACATTGTACCACTTTCGCTGGCAGTTTGTTGCACTCGGTCCACTTCTTCAGTGTAGGTGAAGAAGTGTTTTATAATAGGTTCGCCCTCCTAGTTTTTAAGAGAGAGAGACTCATACATACAACTAAGAAAAATCAATTATAATTATTGAAATAACAATAATGTATTATTCCATATCCTATTACACTAAATGACATGACAACGAAAATATCTTGGAATATATTGGAATTGACAGCTGAAATAAAGGACACTAACACACCCACAATAACCGAGCTGTAATACTGCCAACAAAACAATATACTGCTCTGAAAACGACAAACAAGAGGGGCCCATGGTAGAGCACATACCTCCGTTTATGCTGGCTGGATCTGTACCCATAATATCATAAGCCTAAATTTTCTTTTGGATCAGTTCCTGGGTATGATCTGGATAGCCGTTTCATTTTTTCCTTGCCGTATATCGTAGCCTATGCAAACTAAATTTCGTAAAAATCGCCGGATCCCCTCTTAATATGCATCACCTTTCCCTTGTTGCATATACTGTCTGCCCGCCAAATTTCCTGAAAATCGGTTCATAATTGTTGTGAAATGTGTTGTTCACAAACAAACAAACTGAGGTGAAAACATAACCTCCGTCCAACTTCGTTACCTGAGACTACAAAGAGCGTTGAAAAAATAAGAGCATCACAAAGACAGACCCAAATAACCCATTCAGTACGGTCCGCGTTATAATTTTATGAAGGATACTATTACACGATTGTAATCAGTTTAAAAAGGGCTTCCAACAATTAACAAGTTTCAAACTATCTCGCTTAACACCTTTTACTACCACAGATCCTTCTTAAACTGCGCAATATCGTCTAAATATAGCTAGAATATTATTAAAAAGACGTCGCCGGTCGAGAAGGGGATTAAGTATACCTCCGGAATAGATTAGCATGTTACCATCAAGTAAAGGTTTTATTTAACCCGGCACGTCAGACTGTAGGACAAGACCAAGATAATTAAAAAGAGGAGAGAGAGGAGACTGACCGAGCAGTAGGGAATTAAGGAGAGAGAGAGAGAGCCGGGAATTAACCCCTTCTGTACCGGCGACATTCGTTAAATACTACTAATCGATTTTATTCACTTTAGGAATGATCTCTAGCAATTATAAGGCTTCGAACTATCTCAATCAACCCTTTTAACTACCACAGATCCTTACTAAGCTGCATAAAATCGTCTAAATATATCTAATATTGAACATAACAGACGTAACTGGTACATAAATGGTTAAGGAGAGAGAGCAGATAATTAAGGAGAGATAACCGGGAATAAAGGAGAGATAACCGGGAATAAAGGAGAGATAACCGGGAATAAAGGAGAGAGAACTGGGAATTAAGGAGAGAGAGCCAGGAATTATGGAGAGAAAACCAAGAATCGTGGAGAGAGAACCAAGAACCGCGGAGAGAGAACCTGGAATCAAGGAGAGAAAACCAGGAATCAAGGAGAGAGAACCATGAATCAAGGAGGGAGAACCAGGAATCAAGGAGAGAGAACCAGGAATCAAGGAGAGAGAACCAGGAATCAAGGAGAGAGAACCATGAATCAAGGAGGGAGAACCAGGAATCAAGGAGAGAGAACCAGGAATCAAGGAGAGAGAACCAGGAATCAAGGAGAGAGAACCAGGAATCAAGGAGGGAGAACCAGGAATCAAGGAGAGAGAACCAGGAATCAAGGAGAGAGAACCAGGAATCAAGGAGAGAGAACCAGGAATCAAGGAGAGAGAACCAGGAATCCAGGAGAGAGAACCAGGAATCAAGGAGAGAGAACCAGGAATCAAGGAGGGAGAACAGGGAAATAAAATGCTGGAGCATTTAATTTCGTTTAATACCTCCGAAAAATATGATTTGTGATTGGAATTAAGGATCTAACAGCGTATTTTATAGGCTAGACGAGAAGTACCGTACACTGCTGTAATCAAGAACAAACATACGATAGGAAAACACTAACGTAGGGGAACAACAATATGAGAATAACAATATGGGAACACTTATAACCACGAGAATAATAAAGTATGGAGGAAGTTGTCGCCCCGTACAACGAATACGGTGGAATGGAACCTAAACCTAATGTACTGTAGAAGGGATTGGACGGAGGGGAATGAAGGAGGAGAAATGTTGTGCAAATGAAAACGGGTGTGCGCGAGGTTATGATTTAGGGTAAAGCTGCATGAATGTGAGAGGAGTGAGTGAGATATTACCTACAGTCAAGAGAAAAATATAAAACTATATATGTGTATAACATAACAGACGTAACTGGTACAGAAATGGTTAAGGAGAGAGAGCAGATAATTAAGGAGAGATAACCGGGAATAAAGGAGAGAACTGGGAATTAAGGAGAGAGAGAGAGCCAGGAATTATGGAGAGAAAACCAAGAATCGTGGAGAGAGAACCAAGAACCGCGGAGAGAGAACCTGGAATCAAGTAGAGAAAACCAGGAATCAAGGAGAGAGAACCAGGAATCAAGGAGGGAGAACCAGGAATCAAGGAGAGAGAACCAGGAATCATGTAGAGAGAACCGTAAATCAAGGAGAGAAAACCAGGAATCAAGGAGGGAGAACCAGGAATCAAGGAGAGAGAACCAGGAATCATGTAGAGAGAACCGTAAATCAAGGAGAGAACCAGGAATCAAGGAGAGAGAACCAGAAATCAAGGAGAGAGAACCAGGAATCAAGGAGAGAGAACCAGGAATCCAGGAGAGAACCAGGAATCAAGGAGAGAGAACCAGGAATCAAGGAGGAAGAACCGTAAATCAAGGAGAGAGAACCAGGAATCAAGGAGAGAGAACCAGGAATCAAGGAGAGAGAACCAGGAATCAAGGAGGGAGAACCAGGAATCAAGGAGAGAGAACCAGGAATCAAGGAGAGAAAACCAGGAATCAAGGAGAGAGAACCAGGAATCAAGAAGGGAGAACAGGGAAATAAAATGTTGGAGCATTTAATTTCGTTTAATACCTCCGAAAAATATGATTTGTGATTGGAATTAAGGATCTAACAGCGTATTTTATAGGCTAGACGAGAAGTACCGTACACTGCTGTAATCAAGAACAAACATACGATAGGAAAACACTAACGTAGGGGAACAACAATATGAGAATAACAATATGGGAACACTTATAACCATGACAATAATAAAGTATGGAGGAAGTTGTCGCCCCGTACAACGAATACGGTGGAATGGAACCTAAACCTAATGTACTGTAGAAGGGATTGGACGGAAGGGAATGAAGGAGGAGAAATGTTGTGCAAATGAAAACGGGTGTGAGCGAGGTTATGATTTAGGGTAAAGCTGCATGAATGTGAGAGGAGTGAGTGAGATATTACCTACAGTCAAGAGAAAAATATAAAACTATATATGTGTATCTATACAATAGTTAGATATAATGCATATTTAAAGGAAAACAATATAATTGAAAGGCATAATAGTATTGCATAATTGGTTACATAACTATATACATTACATTAATAGATTCCTAGCGCCAACATAACTATATAAAGCACACAGAAACGACACTGATAAAAAAGGAAATATGAAAACTGCTTGTATTTGAGTTGTGATGAATATCCAACAAGCAAGCTAGTTGTGTAGGTATTATATTTATTGGTATATATTTTTGTTTCTGTGTATATGAAGGAGACAAAAGGCAGGCTGCCTGTAACGAGTGTCTCCCCCAAAGCCAAAGGAGTGACAGATAGCCCAATATGTAGGATGTTGGGATCAAAATGCCTGGACACACAAAGTTTAACCCAAGAACGGCGAGCGTCCTCATAAGAGTCTGAACCCTTCGAGGGAGAGCGTCCTCATATGAGCCAAGGCCTAAAAAAAGCCTTTCAAAACATCCCACTGGCACTCAAAACAAAGGAATGTGTGGTTAACCACTTCTGTACCGGAGGGTACAGTAATAAAAGTCCCCCCCAGTCCCATGCAATGTGGCCAAAATGGCAAGATAGAACAACCTCTCACCTCAAGAGATGAAGGAATACTGGCTCTCCCAGCTTGCAGAGGGTTGGATATAAGCTGAGAAGTGTTGCCATATCGAGAGCAGTGCTCAAACAGTTGTGGTACCAGGCATGCAGTAACAAGGAAAGTACATTACTGATGGCTCCCTGCTGTCGCTGGGACTGGGGAGTGACTTATCTACTGACGGCTCCCAGCCGTCGCTGGTATTGGACGGGTTAAGCGAGATAATTCCCCTCCATACCTGCTATCACTCCTCATGTGTCAAACCCCCCCACCCCTTCCCCTCCTTCACCCCCCCTTCAATTATCACCTATTTTTCCTCTTATTCCCATGTTTATCGGTTTATTTTCCGCGGCGATATCGCCCACCCAGTTTCAAGGTCATCTGGGACGCATATAGAGAGCATAGCCAGAGAGAGACAGCACTAGCGAGACATCAGTCTCGCTTCAGGCCTTAAGAGGGGAGGGTGTATGGCTCGTGCGCCTCTCGCCTCATGACTGGACGGTCGGCAATAATTAGTCTTTTTCACCCCCTAAATACTATTCCCATTTGTTTTTTTGTTGTTAAATGTTAATATCTTATATTAAACGTAAAATAGGCGCATATGAATAAATGATAACGATATTTATCGTAAAATGACAAAATTAGTCGGGATTTACCCACAATACGTTCGCACAGCGGGACGTTTTAAATACCATAGGCTCACCACGCTCAGGTTAAAGCAGTCAAATTCATAAGATGAGGGAAAGATTAATGGAGGGAGAGAATTCCAGAGTACATTAAATTTTATTGTGTAGAAAGACAGAACATTTACTAATTCTTGGGTTGGAGACTTGGACAGAATAGGAGTAGGACTGTGTTGAAAAGTGGGTGCCTCGCACTCGCTACAGGGGAGGGGGTATGTACTAAGAGAGCTCTGAAAAACACTGATTGTTGCAATAGCGATAGAAGAGTGAAAGAGATGCAACAATGCGGCGTGTAGAAAGAAATTGTAGGGAACTAGAAAGAGGTAGTTAATGAGGAGAAATGTTTTGACTACTCTTTCGAGATGTGCAGCATTGGTGGAACCTCCCGACACATGTGAACAATACTCGATACATGGGCGCGCTGTACCTCTATACAGAGCAAGAAGCTGTGCGGGGGTGAGAACCCACAACGACAGTTGAGCACACATAACTTCTGGGAAGCAGTTTTAACAAGAGTGGTAATATGATCTTTCCAAGGACAAAAGAACGAAAAGTGTCAAATAGTGATCTTGAAGGAGTTGGGGTAAGGGGAATGAGAGGGCAGTCATCATTACTGGGGAAAGCTAAAAGAGATGTTCAAATAGTTAGCCGGGTTTCGAATTTTAGTGGCAGTATATGAAGCTAAGAACAACACAAGCAAGACGTGTGATTAATAGGGACGAGGCAAGTGGTGAGGTCAGAGTTGGAAGCCATTACCTTTGCTTTGGATAGAATAGGAAAGTAGCAATGAAGATAATATACAAGTAGCGAGACTGGAGTGATAAGGTTATGAGTTATGAAGCAAGGCCATGTGTGTTGTACAGTGCCAAGGAAATCTGAAAACGAATAATATGAAGTAGCTGTGAGATAACTTGACCAATAAAGATAATTTCAACAAGGAGATCTCTGTCAGTGCCAAATCGACCAGTTTTGCCTTATTTACGTTAGGTTAGTAAAAAAGTTGAAATGACTTTGGATGGGCCTGGTTGAGTATACACTGGTTGATATATACTGGTAGAATTAGCTTACTGATTAATATGACATGAGTCAGTTGAAATAAGGGTGGCCAAGAATGAAATTGGGGCAGTAGTGGTGAGAACAAAAATGCGGTGAAGCAATTGTGTTGAGTAATGAGTGGTAGCAGTGTCGAGTCAAGAGTTATGATGTATTGCTGTTGAGGAAAACATGTCAAGACATTAACCCGAGAAGTACGATAAGCCTCACGGAAGTATGGGTATAGCAAATGTGATAGGCCTCACGGAAGCAAGACCATGGAAAAACCTTCCAAAATACCCCAGGGGTTCTCAAAACACAGGAATATGTCATTAAGTAAGATAATTCCCCTCTAGTACTTCTTACCACTCATCCTCGTATATCTCAACCCCCTCATTCTCCTCCATCCCCCCTTCTTCAATTATTGACTATTTTTCCTCATATTTATCCAATTTATCGGTTATTTTTCGCGCCAATTTCTTTCACGCGGTTTCGTACACACCAGCAAGTCACTTAGAGATCTTATGCAACAATGAGATCTCGCCCGCAATGGTCAGTATGTTGTTAGACGTTGCGAAGGGAGGATATATGTCTCTCACCCTCCCGCCTCAGCATACGATCAGATGGCGAAATTATGTTTTTCACCCACCAATTGCTATTCCCACTACTTCTATCGCTCTTCAAGGTTCATATGTTCATCATATAAGTAAAATTATTGCACATGGAGAAGAAATAATGTTTTATATGGTAGATATAAAAAATTCTGTCAGAATCGAAGGTAATTAATTTGCATATAACTACGTTCTTCACAGGCCGGTCTTACTCTCCTCTGGTTAAGAATGGGAAAAAAAGCGAAGCAGTGCTGGTGAAGTAAACGTAGAAGAAAAAAATCAACCCATGAGATAGGAAGATATTTAGGTTATATTGTTTGGCAACCTCAACATTTTGTTCTCAGCATTTGGTGTAGCAGGAAGCAGAGAAGCGAGGGGAATGGGTGGCGTGTGTGTGCTGCTTAACAGTCATCGACGTGTGTGTATGTTGGAAGAGCAAACAAGGCGGTCGTTTATCTCTAAACAGCCTTATCTTTATGGTTGTTTATATATGCCTTTATGTCTGATGAGTGATAATGCATGGGAGTTGCAGGGTCTGGTAAATGAGTTTGGAACAGTTTGCGAAAAACGGAATTTGAAGGTAAATGCGGGGAAGAGCAAGGTTATGGTCTTTGAAAGGGGTGAAGTCACAGAGTGTGAGGTGAAGCTGAACGGTCAGGCTATGGAGATCGTCAACTCTTTTAAGTATCTGGGCAGTGTGTTGAGTAAAGATGGGACTATGGATGAAGAAGTGCGGGAGAGGGTACAACAGGGAAGAGGGTTGTAGGAACGCTGAAAGCAGTAACAAGAAATAGGGTGGTCAGTATGGAAGTGAAGAAGTCCTTGCATGGCAGTGTGGTAATCCCGACACTGACTTGACTTATGGAAGCGAAGCATGGACGTTGGTTGAGAGACTCAGATGAGTGAGAGCAGTGGAAATGAATTACCTAAGAAGTGCGTGCGGAGTTACATGGAGGGATAGACAGACTAATGAGGAAGTAAGAAGGAGGTGTGGTGTGGAGGTAGATGTGCTGGAAAGTGTGAAAAAGAAAACTTGAGATGGTTCGGCCATATGGAACGTATGGAAAGCGAGAGAATGACTAAGAGGGTGTATGAGAGCGAGGTGGAGGGACAGAGAGGGAGAGGTAGACCGAAAGAGAGGTGGAAGGATGGAGCGAGGAAGTATATGAACGAAGGCGGTGCTGGTTGGGGGGAGGGGCGTCGACTGACCGGGGACGGAGGTGCATGGGGGTGCTTCGTTCGTGGCCACCCCTTTGGGGATCACGGCGTCAGGCAATAGATAGATAGATGTCTCCGGTGACTGACTGACTGACTGAGGGTTGACGCAGCTGGGTCCCTCCCTCAGGCCCTCCACCAACAACCCTTTCCTCGTATGGAGGAGGGAACTTTTTTATAACAGTAAAGTTGTAGATCTTTTTATCTTGATTATTTCGTTAAAGTTGTAGAGTGTGTATATTTCTAGTAACGCTAGATTTTTACGCATTGATAATTACAGAAAAGTTGTAGTTTCTTTTTATTTCTAGGTTATTACAGTAACAAGAGGTTTAATTTTTCGATTATTCCGGTAAAATTATAGAGTTTTATTTCTAGATTATTACAGTAAAGTTATAGAGCTTTATATATTTCTACATTATTACAGTCAAATTATCATGTGTGCTTTGTGTGAATTAGAAGCGAATTTTATATGATGTAGTTTTCTGTGTACTCTGTTTAGTTCCTCTGTTAACCGTTTATTACCTCGTCATTACAGAAAGGCAACAGTTGTGGACAGCTGGCTGATACGGGGAAGCGAGACTAACAGCGGCCCCCAAGAATGTAACACTCGTTATAGACAGTGCTTCGTTTATGGTGCTAATTAAAGAGGGGGCGAGGGTGAGGTGGTGGGGGAGAGGGGGGGGGGGGGGTGCGAGGAGGCATTTTACTCCCTAGACCTCTATCGAACAAAAAATATATTGTGACACTTCTGCATAGTAGCCACGTGCGGGCATGCGCGCGCGTCGGCTGCTCAGCCGTTTAGAAACCGGCTGGCGGCAGCTGGCCGGCAGGCTTTTCCTTAGTATATATCCTACGACAACGTAACTAATGTCTGGGATATTCTTATGTTGTTTCACAGCTTGAAGCTGCCCTTATTCTTAACCAACGCATCTTAGTATATTTTTTTTCTCGATAGTTGATTGTTTCACTATAATATATAAGATGTAAGTCTAGTGAGGGCGGGAGGAGACGAGCGGGAGAGAGAGACCGGCTTGGGACGTTGCTTCGCTTGCCAGCTTGGGACGAGCCTGAAGCGTTGCCATATGCATTTGATTGCAACGTTAGCCTTAGTTTCGACTCACGCACGGGGTAGACGATTTTGACCCGGCAGCTGTGTTGAGTGTTGCCAAGCATGGGATGTATTCTGCATGCCTAGGGTGGGGTCCAGACAGATTCAAGACTCAAAGCTCACCTCACTGTCGTACCCTTCGGACCCCCTTGATATCTATCCCTCTCAACCCCACTTAGAGACTTTCTCTCTTACTTTGTATACCTTCCTTCCACTACTTCACCAATCTATTTAATTATCCCATCCCCTTGATAGACCTTATATCTATTATTGTATTAACGACGAGCTCTCAGATAACTAGATAGGATTTTGGGCCTTATGCAGAGACGTAATTGTTAATGAGACCTAGGAAGCTTTTTTGTTGTCTCATATTTGGTGGTTTCATGCTTGCTAGTGTGTTCTTGTGTCAGGTTAGCAGGGGCTATACCGGAGGGGAGGCTTTTTGCGATCCTTTAAGTAAAGTCTGCTGGTGTGAGTCCTGTGGACCCGCACGACTTTACTAGGATACCCGTGGGAGTCTGGGGGCATTTTCTTGTCTGTGTCCCTGTGTATCTAGTGTTGTGTTGTGCGAGGGCCCTTGCCTAGTCCATTCAGCACTGCGCTAGCACGTCTTGCTTTTGTTTTAGGGTCGCCAGGAGAGAGTCAGATACTTGCGATCTGAGTCTCTCAAGAGAGCACCCTTTCAATTAGAGTAATTTGGCGCACAGACTTGGGAACGTCCCTAGGCTAGAGCAGGTGGCTCAACCCGGGTATCCGAAGCCTATATCCTTCCAGCTAGACCTCTGCCACCTGGCAGATTAACAGCTAGGGGTTTATTATTTCTGTATGCTTGTTATTGTGCCACAGTTTACCGTTTTTGTGAGCATTGTGAGTCAGGGTGTGGCTTAGAGACTCTGTCCGAGCAGTCTTGCCTGACTAAGAGTGAGAAGCACACCTGTATGTGGTTATGTTACGAGTTGCTGCCTTTATTTAATTATACCTATGCCATTATACACTGTAGGTCCTATCACTAGTATTTATTCCTGCTTATGAGTTAAGAGTTCTCTAAATCCGTAACGTATTTTCTTTGCTAAGCATCAGATCCTACAGTAGCCGCATGCAGTTTAGAAACCCGCATCTTGTCTACCTGTACGATGTTTTGAGGACTGTTTGCTTTCACCTTCTTTCACGCAGGGGTGATTAGTTGTATTAATTAACGTAACGTTAAATGTACTTTCTTCTAGTTTGTTATTAAATTGTTTCTGCAATTTAATTCCGGTATCTATCTTTTCCTTGAAGCTTTAAGTCAACTTAATTGTGTGATCTTTTATATAGCCTGCTTGACTATCAGCAGTCTACAGTGCGTGCACCCTGTAACCGAGTCATAGGATACCTCGTTGTCCAGGCAGGACTCTTGACGGTTTAGGGTGGTTTGTTGCCTGGGTTTATAGATAAGGGTTGGATCTAGCGTTTTCCGTTGTTGCTTGTTGCCGCATACCTAGTCCAATAGAAAGAGCCCAGTGTTTATATATCCCAGGACGTAACAATATCAAATAAATAGAATAAATATATTAATATATAAACACATAAATAAAAGACCTCCAAGACCCCCTTTCTTGATAGATTTCTACATGTTGCCGGTTTCTCCTCAATTACAGGCTTGCTATCATTCGCCAGGAGAAAATAGACATCTAAATATCACGCGAGGTCTTAATTTTGATTAAAAATAAATAAAAACAAATAATGAGTGAACGTCTTTAATCCCAAACCTAATGGGCTAAACATTAGTGGGAGGCTGGCAAGATAAATCGACATCTCTCTCTCTCTCCTTAAAGACTCTTATGCTGGGGTCAGACATTCCCGTATATGCTCCCGACTGCTCCCGTATGAAGGTTTATTGGTAGTTGGCAACCGATTACGTAAAACGTAAGGGCATATTACGCAAAACGTAAGTGAAATTGTGTACAGTCTGGGGGGTTGGTACGCATGACGGGAGTAGCCACGCGGGTCGGGGAGGTGCTGGGCGCGGGCTAGGCCGCGCCGTATCTTTTGAAATTCAAATCACGGTCATGGCTCGCGCTCCCGTATGGCAAAAGTCGGGAAATTTTACGACCGACCGGCCATCACGGCCGTCTGACGGGAGCAGCCCCGTCAGACATAAAACGCTCTGCCATCAGACGTAAGCGACTCCAGTCAATCGTAAAAAATTCCCGTCAAACGGGAAAGTTTACATTCGTCCAGGCGCATCTGGCAACAGCGCCGCACTGCGGGTTGGCGGGAAGACGCGGTAACGTTGTACGGGGGGGTATATAAGGACCGGCGGGAGGCATTGCCGTCACACCTCTCACCACACCGCAACAAGCAACCACCACCACCACCTCCAGCCAACCCTGCCACCCTACCACCCTCTGCACGCTTTACCTGCCCTGCCATCCATCACCATGCTGAAGAGGAACATGAAGAAGGCCAGGAAGCCTTCCCCTGCCGCCTCTCCGCCTGCCACCTCTCCGCCTGCCCCCTCGACGCCTGCCACCTCTCCGCCTGCCACCTCTCCGCCTGCCCCCTCAACGCCTGCCACCTTTCCGCCTGCCACCTATCCGGCTGTCTCCTCTCCGCCTGCCACTTCTCTTCCTGCCACCTTGTCCACCTCGGCTTACCCTGATGAAATTGTAATCAACGTCGGCGAGAGTGCAGAGGTCATGGAGGATGTCGTCGAGGATGAGGTGGACAGTGATGACGACGACAACGAGGAGGACGACCATGCCGTTGCACCTTCCGGCGGCGCACAGCAACAACAACCGGCAAAACGCCGCCGAAAGAGCACCAACATTATGTAGGAAATGTAGGAAAGGATCCATTGCATTAGCCGTGTGTTATGCCTGTTCTCCGGTGTTATTAGGGAGTTCACAAAATTGAACTCCTCCAGGATGAATTCCGCGATGTTGTTCATGGTGCCGATGAAGGAATGGGAATGGCAATGGTGTGGCCATTCCTGCCCTTTTGTAGTTCCCAGATTCCAACCCAGATCTACGTGGTTGACAAAGACTGTCTTTGTCTGTGTTTGGACAGACGGGGTGTGCCAACGATTGTCCGGAAACGGTCGAGGTAAGTCCTAAAAAGTCCCAAGACATACGGCCTCAGCTACGCAGGTCTTGTGGGGGCGTGGCATGGGCGTGGCCTGTGTTTCCGCAAATCGGGCAGCCCATGCGGACTAACGGGGACATGCTTACGCAAGTCGCAAACACGTACGTAGTTCATTATGACTGACGTAACAATGGCCCCGTCACGGTACGTCTGTCGGGAAAATGCAATAATCGTGGTGATACGGGCTTACACGGCGGGACTACGCCCGACAGAACAAAAAATTGGCGATTACGCCTGACGGGAGCTGTCGGGAGCAATATACGGTTATGTGTGACCCCAGCATTAGATACATTACTGCCATACGGTTTCTTCTGGATAATCGACATAGCTCACAGTATTGATCGATGTTGACCATTCTTTTATGTGAAACATAGATAGTTCGTGGGCTTCTCTTTGGGTGTTGACTGAGGTTTTGCCATGATGCAATGCAACCAAACTATTTTGTATGTATACAATGCAGATATACGAAAAGCTAATTTGCATATCAATATTTAAAGGAAGACCAGTAATATGTGGCCGTACAGGATATACAGGTAATTGCTCGAATACACACTCTTGATGGCTTATGAGAGAGATTAGTTTCAAAGAGTACTAATGACTATATCGGTTATTATTTGGATTACTAAGTAGCCTATATGATCTAGTTTTACAACAGTGATCGTTTGCAAGTTCCATACGGCATGTTGTATAACGTAACATCAACGTATTGTTAGTTTAGTGTGTAGTTATCTTTCGCAGCTGTATGCTGCTGTGAATCAAGTTACTGATGCATTTATTTGAGCCTGTGACCTTCATATCTGTCCATCAAATGTCAGTGTGCCTATGAAAGGATCACTGTCAGGCGGAGTGGTGGTGGTGTTGAGTGTGGATGGTTTATTGTGGATGACCTTGAAAAACATTTGGTAACGTGTGGATTTTGAGTGTGGAGTGGATGGTTATTGTGGATGGGCTTGATGAACATTTGGTAACGTGTGGATGGTTATTGTGGATGAACGTGATATATATTATGTAACGTGTGGATTGTGTGGATGGTTGGGATGAATATGTTGTAACTGTGGATTGGTGTAAATGGTTATTGTGGATGCAAGATATGAACATTATGTAATATGTGGATTCTGATGGTGGATGGTGGAGAGGTTTAAGTGGGTTATGAATGCTTTGTATGGAGGTAGCAGTTTAACCCTCTCAGTAACGGTGACATCCTTCTCATTATAATTTAGATTGTATTCAGCTTAACCTCTTCTGTACCGGTGACGTATTAATTATTATAATCTAGCTGTGTTTAGACAACGTTGTGCAATTTAAGGAGGATCTGTGGTAGTAAAAACAGTTAAGCGAGATATTTCCAAGCTTGTTAATTGCTGGAGGCCCTATTTCAACTGAATAAAATCGTCTAATAGTAGCCAGATTGAAGTTTAAATTACGGGACCGGTACTGTAAGGGTTAAAAGAAGGACGTCTACCAATTAAATGGCTACAAACTATCTCAATTAACCTTTTTAGCTACTATATACCCTTCCTAAGCTTCACAAAACTGTCTAAATGCAGCTGAACCAATAACAATATCGTTTTTTAATGGCTGTTATGGGTGGCGCTAGGTGGAGGAGGTGGTAGTATTGGATTGGGGGGGGGGGTGCAATTCAGGGGAGATTTCTTGTTGATTTATTCATTCAATCATGTATTTAATAGTTTTTGTTGTTTTCCTACCTAGAGCTCCAAAAATAGACGTCTTAAAATTAGACGTCCTTCCTAAGCTGAATACAATCGTCTAAATATTGCCAAGTATTTTAAATAGAACGTCACCGGTACTGAATGGGTTAAGCGAGTGATAAATATTTAGGAAGTTTGTTTGTGGTAGAAGCTTTAGCTATAACATATCGTAGGTGCGCTCACGTGAGAAACTGAACGAAGATGTGGTGTGTGTGGAGGTTGTACTGTATATATGTGTATGATATGTGTGTATGATATGTGTGTATGATATGTGTGTATGATATGTGTGTATGATCATTATGTTTAACTCCTTCAGCACTATGACGTCCTTCTAATCTTTAATGTTGGCTAGAATTAGACGATTTTATGCAGACAAGAAGGACCTATATTATTAAGAGGGTTTATTGAGATCGCATTTACCCCTATGAGACAGAGGTAGATTATTAGTTAAAACAATAGTATATAAGTAACAAGAATATGGTGGAAAATACATCTACGTGCTGAAGCGGTTAAATGTGCTAATGTTTATTAAGGGGAGATGTTTAGTTGGCTTCCTAGACCCCTATAAATCTTTAAAGAAATACCCCCAAGACCGCCTTTCGATATAAATGTGCACATTTTTTCGACAGAAAAATTTCCTGGCCGATGGCCGATTCCTCCTAAATTACAGGCTTGCTATCGCTCGCCAGGACAAAAATCGACACCTAAATGGCACGAAAGGTCTTAAAATTGACAGAAATTGGGTGAAATATCTTAAAATCGCCAAACTAATGGGGTGAACGTCTTAGAATCTCAAAACCAATGGGACTAAACATGAGGGAGGAGGAGGTTCGAAAAAAATGTCTTAAGTGAAACATTATATAATTTATGAATGAAGTTACGTTATTGGCTGATAGGATGTAATAAAGGGAGTCAGAAATGTTTGGATTGATGGTACTGTATGGTCTGGAGTCATAACTGATGGCATTATTATATTGGATCTATCTCGGACCGAATCGAATCTTCCTTATTATAGCTTGTACTATACGGTGTTCGGGGAGTCAGAAAGAGCCATAACTAATGCCCTAGAGTGTACTGGCCGAATACACCTACATCTTATTACAGCATACATAGGTCATAGGCAAACTTATAATACGGCTCCATGGCCGTTGATGGGATTATAGTGTTCTCCGTATAACACGCATGTCTATCAAATATACTGGCTTTTATTAACCCTCTCACGTTCTTGACGTAATTTTGAGCCTATTAGGGATACTTTATAGCCTTTGTTACCATTAGGGGTATTTAGAAACCTTTAGTTTAGTTACTTTAACCTCTGCAGTTGTCTTTGAGCTAGCTGTGGGCAGAAAACTAATTTTGCAGTGGTACCGGTAATTATAAGAGTGAGAGAACTCTATTTCTTATTGCTAATCTGGCAACCTCTGCGTCATATGGTCGTGAGAGGGTTAATGGAGCAATTGGGAGTATTATGAAAAAAAGTAATAATAATATTAATCATCATAAATAGACAAATTTAAAAAAAAAACGATGGAAAGGATATCCCAATCTCATATCGAGTTATATAAAAGGAATTTTGTTGATTAGAAACACAAAATCATATGTCAACTAACTACGTATCGATTGTTAACTATATGTACAGTACTAATTTTATTCAACTCCAACCTGGTCATTTTGATAATTTGTTCACGCTTAACCCTTTCATCACCAATACGTAATTTTCAACGTATTCTGGTTACCATTACACGATTGTTTGTTATTTAATAATCTACCTCTTAGGCTCAAAGGGGTAAATACGATCTCAATAAACCTTCTTAGTAACATAGGTCCTTCTTAAACTTCATAAACTCATCAAATGATAGCCAAAATCAAAGGTAAAAAGACGTCATGGTACTGAAGGGGTTAATTTATTTGGCCTCTAGCTAGACATGGTTGTTGTTGTTGTTGTTGTTGTTTTTCCCAAAGCTGCCTGGCCGAACAGCCCCAAGGCCCCGAGCAAGGCCAAGGCCATAACCGAGCACCCCCACAGAACCCCCCCCCCCCCCCCCGCCGACCACAATAAAGCCTGGGTGACCGAAGCCACTCCATGGCGGGGAGCTGAGGAGGGTGAGGAAACGCCCGGGAAACCAAAGCCCCATCCAGGGCCCTGTGCCCCTCAGCAATTATGAAGAGAAAGTTGAGGGGCAAAGGAAAGATGTGACGCTTTGGCTTCCAATCTTGGTAGATTAGGAGGTCAATCCACGCAAGAGACGCCGTCACTTGAGATCTAGAAAATATACAAGTAAAAGGAACAGTCAGAGTAAGCTATGGGTATGGCAGAGATCACTCAGTTCTCACTCTGATAGACCAGCCCATCACCAAAGACATGGTTGTATATGGGACATGTAATACCTTTCTCACATGATGAATCGTATGTTCGTGTGTGTGTACAGTTGGCTACAGGAGTTTGTATATACCCCGTGACATTATGTATATAAGTAAAAATAGTATGATTGATTTCTGCGAATAATGTTATAAAAGTGTTCATCCATTATATGAAATAACTACTGCATCAGAAACTACACTGTTAATTCAAAGAAAGCCTTTAGTCTCATTAACGCACGTTCTCTCACTGATTCTCTGCAATCTCACTCTCTCTCTCTCTTTCTCTCTTCGCCGTAATGTTGCATATCTCTTGCTATTCTACCGCTATTACAATAACCAGTGTTCCTCAGAGCTCTCTCAGTGTATACCACCTCCTCTACGTAGAGCATATAGCACCCGACTTCCAACACAATCCCACCCTACTCTATGCAACTCTCCAACCCAAGAGTGAAACAATATTCCCAATCTTTCTTCTATTCAACAGCTGAGCTCTGGAACTCTCTCCCTGAATCTATCTTTCCCTCATCCTACGATTTATATTGCTTCAAACTCTGCGTGTCCAGGTATTTTGGCTTGTACATTCCTTTATGTTGCCCCTTTCACTCTTTCAATTCTGAGGGGAGGCACTAGTCACAGGCAGTTTTGCCTTTTGTCTCCCTCATCAACATAGACAAAAAGAGAAAACTTTTTCCCTTCCATACATAAAGTCACAAGAGTGGATTCCAGAGGATGTGGCTAACTGTCCTTGTGTATCAGCCAGCAGTATGGGTGGTAAACATACCGCGATGTGGACGTGGCCACCTACCTGTGTGTGTGTCCGACTTGTACCCTGCCTTGTCCAGCCTAAAGTTAACATATCTTGCGTGTCGGCCGCGTGTACCAGGACATGTTTACGTACCACCACCGTGCACCAGTAATAAACCTGTCAGTGGGCCGTGTATAGTAGGGTTGGGTCCGGGCTGTTCCAATGCCATTTGTGGTGTCGTGTTTGTGTGGTGTTGCTGTCGCAGGCTGGAGGTTTCTGGCTGGGTTGTCAATCTTCGGGCAATTAGACTATCGAGTTATCCCACAGGAGATACATGGGAACTCATTGACAAGCCAGGTGCCGCCTCTCACAATATGCATGTAAGCTAACAATAGTAAACTGGTCGCCTATCTAGCCAGCAGTTAGTAAGGATACACTATAGTCAGTTTACTTTTATTTTACGGTAGATTGCAAATTTCCCATCAACATTTGTCTGTTAATTTGAAGTTTTTGTAGTGAAAAGGGTATCAATGATTACAACTTGGCATTAATAAGATACATAAACATAGTAGTTTCATATTGTTCCATTAATTATAAAAAAAATCGGCTGCTAAGAGATCCAATTTACCGTCAGTTGAAATATAACCGAGTATAATAACGAAGAAAGTCAAGATAAAACAAATATATGAGCATATTATTCCATTTATATCGTGATTTCTATTTGGCCAACACTAAGAACCACAACCAGCCAGCCTGTTGAACTAGACGTTGGTAAACAGACATGCACATAACTGTTCTAGCCTCCATCAAAGTCGGTAGGTGTTAAAGGTTTATACTAACAAGGTTCCCAGTTTGCCAGAATGTAAGCTTATTAGAGAAGCAACAATCCAGATGAGAGTATCTAGTAAACAGTAGAAGATTAGTCATGGAAAGCAGATGGACTCTATTTATATAGTACACAATTGCGCTAGTTTGATTACTGCAGTATGTTGTTTAAAACCCAGGACAATCAGTTAACACGGGAATGCAATATAATGATGTTCAAATATGATTGCGTCGTTCACTCCAGTCTCTTATTATTTATGCCAACATAAATATTGAATCAATAACAAATTTTCTAGCGAGAAAATATTGTACTTTCACCATCTGAATGGACACGCAAGTTACCTCAATACCGCAAAGTACACTGATTTCTGATAGTCAATATCGTGTACAGTCATAGAAGGGAGTACTGTCCTTTATCCATCTACAAAAGGCAATACAAATGAAATAGCGTTTTTTGAAAGGTAAATGGTATACACTGAAGAATTACCATTTCAATGTGGTAATATACATACATTTCTAACCCCATGACCACGAGCGATCGGTTTGAAGACAAATAGTAATATCTAAAGCTTGATAAAAAAATAAAAAAAATTTAAAAGACTTATTTTGTGTTACTGTATCAAATATGCAACGCAAAATGTGTTTACTACCATCCAGTACGTCCTGAGTGCGAATATAAATGACTAAACAACAACATAATACACCATTTTTTATTTACTGAAGGAGAAAGTGATTGTTAACCTTTGAGAATCATGCTGCGTGTTGACAGTTTATTCTGGCTATCAGTAGAATAATTTATACAGCCTAGGAAGAATCTGTGAATGAAAAGGGTAAGGACTATCCCAATCAACCCTGACTTCCACATATCCATCCTAATCTGAATAAAACCGTCTATTCTCTAGTACCTAGCTGCCAATGCTTGTGTGTGAGGTGTATATGTGTATGGCATCAAGCTACGTGACCACGAGTCGGAGCGGGTGGTGGTGGATGGAATCAGATTCCAAATGAAGCCACTACCTTTAAGCTTGTAGGTGGTCTAGTGGTTAAGGTGTTGGAGTGCTGCACCACTGGCCTTGGTTCGAGCCTTGGTTGGGTCATATCACAAAAAACGAAACGCGTATTGGATCATGAAAGGGTCAATGCCGGCAGACACTTTCACTTACAATCGATGACCATCTGAAACCAAGATAATCCTGGAGCCAATTTATCAAGGGTTCACACAATCGGTATGTTCTCCTTCAATACAGAAACCCGGCTAATTGGTAGGGAGCAGACGTTGGTGAATACAATAGGGAAACCTGGTTATACTGTGTGCTGGTTATACTGTGTGTGTGAGAGAGAGAGAGAGAGAGAGAGAATATGTAAACACAATATGCATATGCACAATTATATACTGAACATAATATATACGATGTGAAGTTTATTATTTGACAATAGTGGAAAAAACTTTACTAAAATAGCCAGCGAAACATAGGTG
The DNA here is from genome assembly GCA_037953745.1 of Lithodes maja. Lineage (NCBI taxonomy): Eukaryota > Metazoa > Arthropoda > Malacostraca > Decapoda > Lithodidae > Lithodes > Lithodes maja. The sequence continues at coordinate 30,995 of JBAKBP010010248.1, read as the reverse complement.
AATCAGAGAAGAGTAATCAAGCTAATATTTTCTCCATTTGAGAAGTGTCAGAGATGGAATAGGTGTGGACATTTACAGCCCATTTGTTCTAGCCCTTTTCGAATTACAAATACTAGAGGTCAGTATTTTTGGCCTACCTATAATGAACATGGTATAGCCTGCCATCAGACATCCTTCCTCTCCGTGTGAGTTATTCTTGTACCTTATCCTTCCACCTCACTCTTGGTCTTCCACACAATTTCCTCCCATCCGCTTTGTTCTACACTCTCTTAAAGGTGTGGGGATGGGGTGGGGTGGGTGGGGGGGTTAGTTTGCCCCCCCTAGACCCCTATCAATCTTAAAAACACCCCCAAAGACCTCCCTCCGCTCCCTTCCATAATAATGTTTGTCTTCCTATGTGTATGAAGGAAACAAAAGGCAAAGCTGCCTGCAACCACTGTCTCCTCCAAAGTTGAAATAGTTAAAGCCAAATTAAACAATTTGCTTTTGGTGTACAGTATTGGAAAGAAAAGTGGTGTGCTTTTTTAGTGTAGTGAAATGGATAGAAGGAGGTGCTTGTGAGAGTTAGCTGATTACTCTCTGTACGTGAGACACACCCAGAAACAATGAGGGAAGCCAGACAAATGAAACATGAGTTCCAGCAACTCCTTATCACATGCCTATGAGGCCTCCCCTGGGTAATGCCCTGCTCGATTGGTGTCTGCAATCTCCCCAATGGAACTTATTTTACCTTTTTCTACCGACATATGTACACATTTATCTCGAAAGGGGATCTTCAGGATAATTAATTATGCTTGATGGAGGTCTAAGGAGGAAACTAGAACAATAACAAATTAATATATAAATACACTAATAATTACAATAAATTGTTTATTCACACTGATAATTTGGATTTGTAATATGTACCATAATAATATCCTTCTCAGTGAACTCTGAATCCAAAGTGTCATGCTTGCTTACCATACAACATTTTACATCTTTTACTCGACCTACACCATAATTAATTTATCAATAAACTAATATAATTAAAGTCTACATCCAGTTGTACATACTGTGTCTTATACACTGTTCCCAAATCTTTCTCCAGTTTCTGCAGCTTATTTCATCTGTCTCACATTAACCCTAATGCACGCGCAAATAGAATGGAAGACAAACTTATGTTTTCCTTTTCAAAAATTTAATGTAAAAAAATCAGCCATCAATGTTGACAATCACCTTTACTGTTGTTTATACAGCAGCTAATGTCTTGCCCTTTTCATAATATGTATGACACTATTATCCAGGTACAAATCAGACTAACCTTATCCTTTTCATAATATTTATGTCACTATTATCCAGGTACAAATCAGACTAACCTTATCCTTTTCCTTCCTAGAATGTATCTATCAAAATATTCAGTAAGTAAAATCGTCAATCTTAATGCAAAACATGAGCAATTATCTGAACAAGCACTATGCAAGTAGTTGTAATATTAACCCGACCATCATATTAAGTCAGATATAGTTCGAGACAGTACGTAAATTATTATAATTCAATAAACCGTATATAAGTAATAACAAACCATTCTGAGTTCATCAAAATATAAATATTAGTGAATGCAGTTGCAACAATAATGCAGTTGCAACAATAATGCAGTTGCAACAATAATGCAGTTGCAACAATAATGCAGTTGCAACAATAATGTAGTTGCAACAATAATGCAGTTGCAACAATAATGTAGTTGCAACAATAATGCAGTTGCAACAATAATGCAGTTGCAACAATAATGCAGTTGCAACAATAATGCAGTTGCAACAATAATGCAGTTACCATGAACTGTAATCAAATACTGTAACAAAACGACCAATCTAACTATAAGTATTTCTTATTCCAGCGGATGGTAAATTGTCATGTCCCCTTCTTGATAACTGAGCTATTACCAAGTTTTTGTAGCGATATATGTTGATACTTGTAAAGAATGGCGTTAATATGACGCATTATGACCATTAATTATCGAGAAATCAGTTGATAATAAGAGATTCAGCCATATATATTGTATACCTGACACTGGGGACCATTATGCAAACTCATTGTACATTTTTCGGTGAAAAAATGTTCCGGGAGAAGACATGTTGCTCCTAAACTATAGACTCGCTATCGCTCGTCAGGAAAAAAATCGACACCTAAATGGCACATAAGGTCATAAATTCGCCAAACTAATGGGGCCAACCATATGGGAGGAGGGGGTCTCGAAAAAAAAACCCTCCCCTTAAGAAAAATTGGAAAGCTAACCGAACCTAACATATTTACCGTTGATATTATTGGTATCAACAATACACTAATTGAGCTTATAAGTTATGTACAGTTCCCTGCAGAAGGTCTGTTTATCTACTAAATTTTATTTATGAATGTAAGAAGTATTATTGAATTAAGAGAGTTCCTTGCTATGCAGTAGTTCATTTACCTTCTTATGCAACTGTCCAATATGATACTACACTCTAAATTCAATTATACTATTTTTACTTCCATAAATACACTCTCAGCGAGGCACGGAACTTGTGCAGGGAACTGTACTTCATCCTAAAATGGTACGACGTGAACAGTGTTCCCACCTGTTAATTATGAAGGATCTGTGACCCGGCAGCGACTGTATTATATGCAACGGTAACGGGGAATTTGTACATACCTCACCACATAGAGAGTAGCCTAACCTAACTTAACTTCACCTAACTTCACTTAATTCAATGTATCTTAACCCATTCAGTACCGGTAACCTACTTTTGTATATAATTATATTCTGGCAACTATTAGACTATTTAATTCAACTTTGTAAGGATATATACCAATTAAAAGGCTGGAGACCAACTCAATTAATCCTTTTAGCTACCATATATCCTTCCTAAGCCTCATAAAATCGTCTAAATGTAGCTGAAATCAAATAAAAAAGACGTCGCCGGTACAGAAGGAGTTAATAAACACAGGAAATATATATACCACCATAACAAAATATTGGACTGGTACTGTCTGTCTTGAGTCGGCTACCCCCAAAATGGGGATTGGGCCTGAGCATATAGATAGATAGATAGACTGTAAGCATGTACAGTTGCCAAGACATTAACCTGGTACAATTTTTTTTTTTTTTTTGTCTATGTGATTGAGGGAGGCAAAAGGCAGAATTGCCTATAGCAAGTGCCTCCCCCATAGTTGAAAGAGTGACAGGGCCAAAATCAAGGGACGATCGAGCCAAAATGCCTTGACACACAGAGTTTGAAGCAATTTAAGTCATAGGAAGAGGGAAAGACTGATTCTCGGAGAGAGTTCCAGAGCTCAGCTGTTGAGTAGAAGAAAGTTTGAGAGTAACGTTTCACTCTTGGGTTAGAGAGTTGCACAGAGTAGGGGTGGGATTGTGTTGCAAGACGGGTACCACGTGCCCTATGTAAAAAAGGTGGTATACACTGGGAAAGCTCTGAGGAACACTGATTATTATATTAGCGATAGAATAGCGAGAGAGATGCAACATTGCGGCAGAGAGAGAGAGATTGCAGAGAGTTGGTGAGTGGACGGGAGTTAATGATACGAAAGGCCTTCCTTTCAACTTTGTCTAGGAGAGCGGTGTGAGAGAAACCTCCCCACACATGTGAACAATACTCAATACAAGGACGCACTATGCCCCTGTACAGAGCAAGAAGCTGTGCTGGGGAAAAGAACCCCCTAAGGCGGTTGAGCACACCCAGCTTCTGGGAGGCTGCCTTAGCAAGACTGGTAATATGGCCCTTCCAAATGAGAGCAGAAGAAAAAGAGACACCAAGAATATTGAGAGAAGATGAAGGGTTGATTTTTGTATTGTTGAAGAATAAGGGATAGTCCGCTGGGAGATCCTGACAGGTAGATAGATGGAGAAATTGGGTTTTGGAAGCATTAAAGGTAACAAGGTTGCTGCAAATGAGTAACATAATTCATTGGCTTACATAATTATAGTTTGAGGATGAGTAGGAATTTAACCTCATGTAATACTGATCTTTCAAGATGGACTTGTTTTCATTAATACTATGCACTACTTTGGTATGGCACTACTAGCTCTCTACAGCGTTTATCCTAGATATATAGCTTGGTAACGGTATAGAATAGCTTACAAAGAGAATATAGGAATCAGAAACAAGGGGAAATACACGGAGAGGAAGACCTGGAGGAGATGGAGAAATGGTGTGAAAAAAAGAAGAAGCTGGAAGATAGAGAGATAACTGAAGAACTGACAAGATAAGTGGTGAGGAATAGGAATGAATGAAGAATGATTATGAATAGAGGTGTGATAACGCGATCGATCGTAGGGAGTAGGGCTCAGGTGCCAGTTGGACTAGATAATAGTCCGTTAGGCGCCCGGTCCGGGGAGCCAGTGTATATTATGAAGGGCTATGCCTGGAAGTGATGTGGGTGAGCATTGTGGTGCGCTTTGCTGCGTGTCTGTCTGCTGAGACCGGAACCTCTCCGAGAGGTCTGGGACCTGGGAGTCTTATGCTGGTGACCCCAAATGGGCCTTGGTCTCTGGGTCTTCTCCTAGGGGACCTAGATGTTTCTGATATTTTTTTAATTTATTTATTTTGTTTTTGTTACTTCTGTTCTAGCTCTGTCTCGAGTCGGCCACCCCAATTTATGAGTTCATACATACATACAACTGTAAAGAATTGATCAGACGAAAAGCGGGAGAGCCATAATTATGTGCGAATGTTCATAAGTGAGAATTGACAGAACGAGATTGACAGAGCACCACAAGTCGGTGAGGCCACAGCAGCTCAACTGTAAAATCCTCCTAATTGATATCAAGATAATCCTACCTGAGTGGACGAGGAGGTAAATATCTGGCCATTTATTATTAAAATAGCCCTTTCATGCTCTAATAACTACCAGGCCACACCACATTCTTCAACAGCAGACGTGTGTGCCTGTATGCACGTGATAGAAAGTGAGAAAACATATGGACTACAACAAATGTGGTTCATATTTGAGTATTACTTTGGATCAGTTTGAGAAACATTTGAGTATTACTTTGGATCAATTTGAGAAACATTCAGAGAGACACTAAAAGAGAGGACACACACACACACACACACACACACACACACACACACACACACACACACACACACACACACACACACAGCCCGTAGCCTAGTAGGTAGCGCTCTCGTCTCACACACGAGGGATCGGGGGTTCAATCCCCCGGCCGGGCGGAGACAAATTGGGCTTGTCTCCTTTCATGTGTTAGCCTCAGTTCACCTAGCTGTAAATAGGTACCTGGAATAAGTGGACGACGTTGTGACGTCCCATCTGGGGTTGGCAAAAATGGTAAAAGGCGAGATGGGTATCATATGGTTCACCTAAGCTACTGGTCAACCTAAGCCTTCGGGTGAGACTGGTACCGTAGTGAGAATGGTACCATACAGATTAACCCTAAGCCTTCGTTTCCAGATGTCGCCAATTGGCTAAATACAGACTACACACACATCCACAGCCATTCCAACGATACATAAACACTTAACATGCATTTCACGCAATACATTCCCAGTTAAGGAGGCGCGATAATAATGAGCTTAGCTCGCATTGCGTGGATTCCCCTTGACGAAACAAGCAAGTGAATAACACACACACACACACACACACACACACAGCCCGTAGCCTAGTAGGTAGAGCTCTCGTCTCACACACGAGGGGTCGGGGGTTCAATCCCCGCCGGGCGGAGACAAATTGGGCTTGTCTCCTTTCATGTGTTAGCCTCAGTTCACCTAGCTGTAAATAGGTACCTGGAATAAGTGGACGACGTTGTGACGTCCCATCTGGGGTTGGCAAAAATGGTACAAGGCGAGATGGGTATCATATGGTTCACCTAAGCTGATGGCTACCTAAGCCTTCGGGCGAGACGGTACCGTCTATAGTGAGAATGGTACCATACAGATCCACCCAAAGCCTTCGTTTCCGATGTCGCCAATTGGCTAAAAATACAGACTACACACACATCCACAGCCATTCCAACGATACATATAACACCTACACATATAGGAGGCGGGAAATAACGAGCATGCTCACTCCCGCAATACAACTAGAGTAAGTACAACTAGAGTAAGTACACACACACACACACACACACACACACACACACACACACACACACACACAAACCTTGCGATCCCTACTAGATTGTCCGGCCTTAATACTAGCAGACAAGAACAGTTTATAGTAGAAGAATAGGACAGCAAAGTAAAAGGCTCTCTCCGCTCCCTCCGGCTAAAAAGCCGGAAAGCAAGATGAAGTGAAACATTATGAGTCAAGAAATTACCCCAGGGAAAGTGTTTTATTGAGAATAGAAAAAAAAAATAGTTTGAAAGGGAAAGTGTAATCATATTAGAGAGAGAGAGAGAGAGAGAGAGAGAGAGAGAGAGAGAGAGAGAGAGAGAGAGAGAGAGAGAGAGAGAGAGAGAGTAGGAACACAAAGGAAAGAGTATGAGGTGGTTGGAGTCAGTGGTTGTTGTTGTTACGTGCCTACAGAGAACTATCGGTGTAGGTTGTCTGTCTGGTGAGGGATTATGGGAAGGTAATTGTAGCCAACACTGTTTTACCCTGCTCCTGCTACTTCACGATTTGCTAAGTATTTTTTTAACAGACAACATAATTATAGAGGAAGGAAACGCAAAGAAAACAAAAAAGTAGATGTAGTGGCCACTCATCAGTACTAATAAATAATTTCATCCACTTTTTCTTTCCCACATTTTTACCACATAATCTATCAAGAAATTCACTTATTATATTATTGTAAAATGGAGATTTCTTAAAATCCCGTATTTATTATTAACCATTCAGTACCGGTGACATCCTTGTTAATCATATTCTGCTAATTATTAAATTATTATATACAGCTTAGGAAGTACGTCTGCCCATTACAATGCTCCAGACTATCCCAATGAAGCCTTTTAACTACCATATCTTTCTCTTGAGGTCCATAGTCGTCGGTACTGTACATTTTATGGAACAATATGCAGACTGCGTATGGGAATAGTCAACCATTATTTTTATATCAATTCAGATGATGATCTTGAGAATATTTGCACCCCAATCACCTATGAACATAAACTCATCAATTTGTTGATTTCCCTAATCCCTAACATAATACAAATTTGAACAATTATAACTGCAATTGTGTTTAGAATAACGAAGTTTAACATCTCCTGTCCTTCGTCTTTGGGTCTTCTCCTGGGCTACCTAGACGTGTGAATGTTCTATATTTATCATATCTTGTTGTTCCTGTTCGAGCTGTTTCGAGTCGGCCACCCCTAGCTATGGGGTATGCACAGTTTGCCGCACATATTCTATTCGGTTGGGGTCGTAATTTAGCAGCGCTGCACCCACTTCCCCAACCCCCCTCCCTCACTCCACCGCCTACCTTCCACTATTGGTAGGAGGTGGAATGAGGGAGGGGGGGGGTTGGGGAGGTGGATGCGGCTCTGTCAAGTTACGATTTGCTGGGATGGTTGAGAAATGGAATATGCGAGGCAAACTGTACCCGAGTGTATTATACATACAGACAGTACAACATTTCCTGCAGTAACCAATGAACACGCAGGAGTGGAGACTGCCAGACTCCCGTAACTTGCCACTCCTCCTCCCCTTTAACCCATTCAGTATCGGTGAAGTCCCTTTAACTTCATAATGGCTATTATTAGACGATTATAATCTTATGTTAAGGGCCTCCAGCAATTAACAGGCTTCAAAGGAACTCTGTTAACCCTTTTTACGACCACATATCCTTCTTAAACTGCACAAACTCGTTTAAATATAGCTAGAATAAAACAAAAAAAGGCGTCGCCGGTACAGAAGGTGTTAAGGCCAGAAAGGAAGCCAAGATGGACCCCTGGCTAGTTCTCCGCATGAATAACGAGCCGTGGTTGTGAGTACCATTGTTTACATGTGTGCCCGCCACCCTCTGTCTGGCCCGATAACTTGTTCCTTTTGTTGCGTTGGTGTGGGGGGTCTTCAATTACTCTCATCAAGCAAGGTTCTGCTAGTGGTATGCTTAATTTCAATCTGCCAGATTTGGATCCGAACTTTTTAATTGTCGTTACCCGTGTATAAAATGTAATCGATCCTTCCTTTTCCTTTGAACAAGGATTCTAAAAATACTCTCTCAAGCCCTTCATCCCCATTATGTAATGTTCATCATATTTTTTGGTTACCATTAGCCGATTTTCTTTACTTTGTAAAGTACAGTTGGTCAAAGTTCCAGCTGACCCACCCTCGCTCTGGGGCTCGCAGAATTAGTTGGCAATACTGGTGTTGTTGCCAATCAGTGGATATAATAACTTTAATATTTAAGCAAATCTACGAACTTTGGGTGAATGTTCGGGATCATACATAGCGATATATGCATTTCTATATGAGATAGGCTTACTTTCCCTTGTTTAGTATATGTTCTAACAATGATATAGCCGAAATCAGATCTACCAATCCCAATCAGTATTGCCAGATAATTGTGCGAGCCCCAGAACGAGGGTGGGTCAGCTGGAACTTGACCAACTGTACCTATACGACTCAAATGGGTAAATACGATCTCAATAAACCCTCTTAGTAACATAGGTCCTTAACCCCTTCTGTACCGGCGACGTCTGTTGTATCTAATTCTAACTATATTTGAACGATATTATGCAGCTTAGGAAGGATCTGTGGCAGTTAAAATGGTTGATTGAGATAGTTCGAAGCCTTATAATTGCTAGAGTTCCTTCCTAAACTAAATAAAATCATTTAGTAGTAGTCATAATTGTGACGCATGCCGAGTATGAGCATGCTGTACAGAACGCTCAGTCAGACCCCACTCTCGCTAGGATCGTCAGGGCAGGAACTTTGGCTGTAGTCCGTGTAGAGTTTCCTAACTCAGTTTATGTGAGCCGTTGTACTATAAGTATTATCATTATGTATTTTGTTTTCTTCTAAGTCAACGAGTTCTATTTTATATCATTAGATATAAGTATTGTGTGTGGGACTTATACATAATGATGAGAGAGAGAGTTATGTAACAACGGCCAGTGAGCGCGCCACGAGGTGTGTAGGCCTCACTCCCTCCTCCCTCCTCCCTCCTCCCTCATCAAGCGCGTGGGAAATCCTTTGTCGATCCCAGATTGAGAGAGAATATGACGTCATGATTGCCAGTGGGCGGTCCTTAAGTAGTTTGCGATATGCCGCTAGAGGGCCGAGTATAAAAAGGAGAGGTCCTCGCCACAATTCTTTAGAACTCCTCAGGCAGAGCGACTTCTTATATCCCTTGCAACTATATATATTCTTCCGACTGATGTGAACTTTCCCTACTCTCTGTACCGCCTAACTTCTTCTTTTCCTGAAACCCTTTTTAACCTCAATGACCCCTTTGGTGCAGATTTAGTCAGCCAAAGTATTATCGCTTGAGTTCTCACGAGATATATGCCTATTAGAATAGCCTATTTTGGAAGGGATAACTAGAATAGGATTGATTAATGTTTGTTGCACTCGTATATGCATTTCCCTGTGTATGATTATTCATGGTCCTGTTTTCTGCTGATCTAGGTGATGCTAGACTGGGATGAGGCTACTAGAGTTGTGATTCCCTATGTGTATTAGGTTTTGTTGAACCTGTACAATCGCAACGGAGACTTGGGAAGCCTAGGTGGTCTTTCTGACTGTGTACCTTGTGAGTTTAGCACTGTGTTGCGAGTGAGGGCTTTTGCCTCTGCCACCCAGCACTGTGCTAACTCGTTTGCTTGACTTTGAGAGGATCGCCAGGAGAGAACCAGATACTAGTGATCTGGATCTCTCAAGAGAGCATCCCGTCAATTAACGTAATTTGGCCGCACAGCCTTAAGGACCTCGCTAGGCTACGAGCCGCTTGCTCAGCCATTGTTTCCTAGCCTACTACATCCCAGCTAGACTTTGCTCGGTCAGCAGATACAGCATAGTATTGAAGCTTTCCTTATGTATGTTATTGTTTATGCACTATTGATTTCATGTGTGGCACGCATAGCTACTTTAGAGATTAGTGGCCCCCGAGCACAATCCTAGTAGGCTATTGCCAGTGCATTGTCGGAGTACTTCTTTTATATGTTTGCCATTTACTACTGTCTATTCTTCTAATTCTTCTTATGTCAATTTAAAGCCTTTAATATTAGTTAATTGCCAGTGTGTTGCTTATTGAATTGCTGTTCAAAATCCGATACTTACTTCTTACGAGTATCCGAGAAGCATCTAACTTTATCAGAAGATTCCTTGCTCGATGCTCGAGGACTATTGTTTAACGTAACGTAATAGTGCCGATCCGAAGTAGAGGGTGGAGGACTTCTTAAGTTCTTAGTCAAGGGTGGATTACTTCGGCTTCGGCCAACACTATTCTTTAGTGTTGTAGTACTTTCTTCTTTGTTTGATTGTTGACCAGACTAGATAACTCCCGTCTAGTTATTAGTCTGTTGTGTGAAACGCTAGTACCGAGTTCTTGTATACCCCGTTATAGCAGATAGAACTCTGGAGTGTAGTGGCGTTTTTTGTTCGGCTGGCAGTACTCTGGGGTTGGGATCGTGTGTTTCCGTTGTGGCAGCGAGCCATACTCGAGTCCTGTGTAAGAGCCCTAGTGTACCCGAGTGCCCGGTCGTAACAAATGGCGACCTTGCTTAGGATTTTGTGAACAGTATACATTTTTGCAGAGTTGTACAACATTTGTTTGTTTGTACTTTAGCGTGCATATTGAAGAATATTTTTTTTGTAGGGCAATTAGTAGAGCATTTAAGAGACTCCAGTTAATTTAGTAATTAGTGCTTGCATAAGGAAGTTTAACACTTTTGTCTCGAGAATTTTTTTGTGGACTTCAGTATGTCGTGCCCTAGCACTGACGAGGAGCGAGAGATGCCATTTGAAGAGGTGCCGTTAGTAATCAGTGAGGAGGATGCTAGAGTTTTTGTGAGTAAGCGGTACCACGTGACGGAGGAGAGGCTGACTGGGGTGGATATTTATGGCTTGCACCTGATAGCCAAGGTTTTGGGCCTATCCAATGTAATAGGGATGTCCAAGAGGGAGCTGATTTCCTGGGTGTTGCGTGGGCGACATGGGGTTTCGGAGGAGAGGGCGTTTGGGGGGGTTCCTCCCCAGATCCCCTCTCACTCGACTCCCACAGTGCCATCCACTCAGTTGCCGGAGGTTAGCACTCTCCCACAGAGGGATGAGAATTGGAAGATTGGAGTGCCCTCGGGCGGTGCACATGGTGGTTCCCCAGTTTTTGCCCCCCCTCCTTCAGTAGTGGCAGCTCCCTCTTCCTGCCTGTCTCCAGATATGATATTTAGACTTGAGCTTGCTAAAATTGAGATTGAGGCTAGGAAGCAGGAGAAGGAGATTGAGGCTGAGACTAGGAAGCAGGAGAATGAGACCAGGAGGCAGGAGAATGAGACTAGGAGGCATGAGATTGAGGCGGAGAATGAGACTAGGAGGCACGAGGCTGAGCTTAGGTACGACTCAGAGAAATATTGTGCTCAAATAGATTTAGATAAGACTCGTGCAGAGTCGACAGGGATTCGGATGGGCCGTGAGGGCCAAGTAAGAGAACAGTCCTTGTCCCACTTAGTCAAGTTGGTGCCGGCATTTAGTGAAACTGAAGTCACAGAATGTTTTAATCGTTTTGAGAAGAAGTGTAGGGAGCATAATTGGCCTGAAGAGAAGTGGGCAGCTCTGGTCTCCTCAAGACTTACGGGTAAGGGTCTGAAGGCTTATGATGCACTGCCTTTAGAGTCTTGCATTGACTACCCAGAATTGAAGAGAGCTGTCCTACGGGCATACGAGTTGCAACCAGAAACATATCGATTGAAGTTTCGGGGTGTTACGAAGACTAGGGAGGCGACCTTTCTTGAACATGCCCGGGACTTAAAAGATGCACTTACAAACTGGACACGTTCTGAGAAAGCTGAGACGGCCGAACAGTTGACTGAGCTGTTTCTGCTCGAGCAGTTTTATAAGTGTACTGGTGCAGAAATGACTTTAACTATTAAAGAAAAGAACCCAAAAACTCTACAGGAGGCAGCTGAGATGGCTGACCTCCGGCTATCACTAATTCGTGGGTGCGGGTCTGCCCAGCGTAGTGAGGCAGGTAACAAGGGGCGTGACGCCCCACCCCCCCGAGTTAGTGATATACCTTATGCAAACAAGTACAAGAGCTATGATACCAAGACTGACCACAAGACTAGCACCGTCCCATTTAAGAAGGGGCCGGGCCCTTCCCAGTACCAAGGGAAGCCCAGAGGGGAGTTGGAGTGTTATCATAGTCATGAAAAGGGGCACTTTGCAAGAGTCTGTCCTAGCAAACCACCTACAGCAGCTGTGTCTTTGGCCTGCAACATTGGTGTGTCTCCGAAGTCTTCTGAGTTTGCCCGGGGCAGTTCGTCAGAGGCTGAGGCACAGCCAATGCAGAAGCACCTGGGAGGCTCGAACCCTGCTCAGGATGTTTTTTGCGACCATAGAGGACGGGGTTGCGTGATGTGGGCGGGGCGCAAGCATGGAGTAGAGGTCTTGCGTGATACAGGTGCTTCCCAGACTCTGATGAATAACTTGACTGGCTACCCTATAAATGCGGCTCGGGTGGTAGTGGTGCAGGGTATTAATGCAACTCGGTCATACCCGCTGGTGCGGTTGGAGTTGGAGGTGGATGGTGTGACACGTGAATTGGATGTCGGGATTGTGGAGAAACTGCCAGTGGAGGGCGTCGACCTTCTTCTCGGCAACGACTTTGCAATGCCCGCTTCTGAGGTTCTACCCTTAGTCGTTGCCGAGAGGACGGCCGACGTGAGTAGGGAAGAGCAAGAGTGTGTCGAGCGGTGCCAGGCACAACCCATGGCGTGTGCTGTCACCCGAGCTCGGGCAGCTAAAGTGTCACAGCCTAGTCCTCCGTCTTCAGACCAGCAGAGGAACGATCAACAGGAGGAGGCTAAAGCTGGAGTTGGTTTTAAGAGTTTTGACTCGGCGGCTCTCCTGGGTGATTCAGTATTGGCACCTATGTTAGAGTCTGGAGAGGCCCCAGGACCTGTCACAGCTAGTGAGGAGGTAGGGCCGGAAGAGACTCCGAGGCAGCAACGTTGCACACGGAGAGAAAAAAGGGTTGCTCAGTTTGATATTGGGGGAGGACTTGGGTTGCTTCGGAAGCATCTAGACAGGTTGGTTCCCTCAGATATTTGTAAACTGCAGTTGGAGGATCCGGAAGTTCAGAAGTGTGGTAATGGTGCTGTCGAGATTAAACACGAGGACGGGGAAGCATGTCATGTGAACCTGTTGGAGGAGTTTGTGAGGCAACCACCTGAGCAGCCTACTGTCCCTGTGTTGGTCTGCCGCGGCCAAGGTGGAGAAGGAGAGGGGGGTAGTAGGGCACAGGTGGAGGAGAGAAGGGATTGTCATGTCTCGGCGGAACAGTGGGCGGGGGACACGAGTCTGGTGGCTGTGGAAGCGCTAGAGCACCTGCCTGAGCAGCAGTGTGCAGCACTCCAGCACCAGCTCGGTTCATACCCCACTGGTCGTGCCGAGCCCCTGAGTCTCACAACTCGGGCGGTGCAAGATGTTCCACGGGCAGGTCACGTGACTGTTGAAAGACCGTTAGCCTCGTTGTTTCGGTGGTTCAAGGTGGGCGACGAGGCTTTGGCATGGTTGCCAGGTCAGGGTCGACCCATGGCTGCCAAGGGTGGTGGTCAAAAGGAGGACATTGAGCAGATTGGTAAGGTCGGCTGTGGTATCGCAGTGCCCGGTCGTCGCATAGCCTCCCAATGCTGCTCTAGTCTAATGCAACAGCCCTACCATAGACCGACTGTATCTGGCCATGTCGCTGAAAGCGGTGATGCTGCGCAGGCAGATGTCGTCACAAGGAATGCGGGGGTGCGCATGTACGGTATCGGCGGGGAAGCCTTAGCAATAATGAACTGTGGGAGTGACTGCACAGGTGGTACTGATTGTCCCTCTCATGACCTGGCTGTTCTAGGGACGAAGGTGGAGAAGGAGGGAGACTACAGGTTAGAAGCTGCGGTCTCGGCTGGGTTGTGGGAGGGCACTAGGCATGTTGTTCGTGGAGACAGTGCAAGGCAGTTGTTTACTAGGCTATGGCAGTACTTTCGCATGTTTGTTGCTTCTCCAGGCCTGATGTACGGGGTAGAATCCGACATGCAGGCTGGAGATAGTGCAAGGCTCAGTTTAATTCCCTACCGTATAAATCCTGCTCGACAGCCTGTGGTGCAAGCAGAGCTGGATTACGTGTGGACAAAGGGTCTGAGGGATAAGGAATGTCGTGAGTGGTCGTTGCCTGTAACTTTGCAACCGGTGTTAAGTGGCAAGATCAGTGAGTGTGTTGATTGTGAGAGTGTGTATGCATTATCCCTGACAGACGCCTATACCTTATCAAGAGTTGACACCATAGACCGCCTCGGGGCTGCATTGCCTATCACGAGGGTGGATTTAGTGAAAGTTTGCTGGCAGGTACCTTTGTACGAGCGTGCTGGAGAGGTGTGTGGTTTTGTTGTGGACGGAAGTACCTGCCAGTGCAATGTTATGTCTGACGGACTTAAGAATGCACCAGCAACGTGTCAGAACCTGATGAATGAAAGTGAAAAGGACAATGATGCGCTGGGGCATTTCGAGGTCTATGTTCCAGCCTATGGTCCGGTCGTTGTAGTTTACCCAGATCATCACCCTCTCAAGATCTTGGACCAGTTTCACAATCGGAATATGAGGCTGACCAGGTGGTCACTAAGGTTATTGGTATATAACCTGGACATACGCCATATTGCCGGTTGTGACAACGAGGTTGCAGATGGTCGTTCAAGGGTATATGATCCTGGGTAGATTGACACACGGGTAGCCTCCTGCTTTAGTTTGAGTAGTATTTTGCGCTTGGTGCTTGTTGGCTCGCGGTTGTAGCCCAGCGTATTGGGTCGTAAAGCAGGAGTTGAGCGTTTGGTATAGAAGAAAAATAGGCTGCCCTTATAGTGCAGCCGGAAAAAACATATTATAATATAAAAATCATATAAAAAAACTCTTTCTTTTTTATATAGATAATTGTATAAGTTTGTCATAGCCTATAGAGTTTGAGTAGTCCACGAACTATCAAACGGCTGAGCTGCTGTAAGCTCGCTCTGGGAGCATGATATTGTGTCTTTTGCTATTGTTGGGGAGGAGTTATGAAATGTGATTTTTTTTTTATAAGATGTGTTTTAGTGATAAACTCAGCGTTGTTTTAGTGCCATGCGGTCGCTGGGTGTGGGGGGTTTGATGAGGTTCTGCGTGTCAGATTTTAGCTCAGGGTTGAGCAAGTAAAATCTTGGGGGAGGTGTGACGCATGCCGAGTATGAGCATGCTGTACAGAACGCTCAGTCAGACCCCACTCTCGCTAGGATCGTCAGGGCAGGAACTTTGGCTGTAGTCCGTGTAGAGTTTCCTAACTCAGTTTATGTGAGCCGTTGTACTATAAGTATTATCATCATGTATTTTGTTTTCTTCTAAGTCAACGAGTTCTATTTTATATCATTAGATATAAGTATTGTGTGTGGGACTTATACATAATGATGAGAGAGAGAGTTATGTAACAACGGCCAGTGAGCGCGCCACGAGGTGTGTAGGCCTCACTCCCTCCTCCCTCCTCCCTCCTCCCTCATCAAGCGCGTGGGAAATCATTGTCGATCCCAGATTGAGAGAGAATATGACGTCATGATTGCCAGTGGGCGGTCCTTAAGTAGTTTGCGATATGCCGCTAGAGGGCCGAGTATAAAAAGGAGAGGTCCTCGCCACAATTCTTTAGAACTCATCAGGCAGAGCGACTTCTTATATCCCTTGCAACTATATATATTCTTCCGACTGATGTGAACTTTCCCTACTCTCTGTACCGCCTAACTTCTTCTTTTCCTGAAACCCTTTTTAACCTCAATGACCCCTTTGGTGCAGATTTAGTCAGCCAAAGTATTATCGCTTGAGTTCTCACGAGATATATGCCTATTAGAATAGCCTATTTTGGAAGGGATAACTAGAATAGGATTGATTAATGTTTGTTGCACTCGTATATGCATTTCCCTGTGTATGATTATTCATGGTCCTGTTTTCTGCTGATCTAGGTGATGCTAGACTGGGATGAGGCTACTAGAGTTGTGATTCCCTATGTGTATTAGGTTTTGTTGAACCTGTACAATCGCAACGGAGACTTGGGAAGCCTAGGTGGTCTTTCTGACTGTGTACCTTGTGAGTTTAGCACTGTGTTGCGAGTGAGGGCTTTTGCCTCTGCCACCCAGCACTGTGCTAACTCGTTTGCTTGACTTTGAGAGGATCGCCAGGAGAGAACCAGATACTAGTGATCTGGATCTCTCAAGAGAGCATCCCGTCAATTAACGTAATTTGGCCGCACAGCCTTAAGGACCTCGCTAGGCTACGAGCCGCTTGCTCAGCCATTGTTTCCTAGCCTACTACATCCCAGCTAGACTTTGCTCGGTCAGCAGATACAGCATAGTATTGAAGCTTTCCTTATGTATGTTATTGTTTATGCACTATTGATTTCATGTGTGGCACGCATAGCTACTTTAGAGATTAGTGGCCCCCGAGCACAATCCTAGTAGGCTATTGCCAGTGCATTGTCGGAGTACTTCTTTTATATGTTTGCCATTTACTACTGTCTATTCTTCTAATTCTTCTTATGTCAATTTAAAGCCTTTAATATTAGTTAATTGCCAGTGTGTTGCTTATTGAATTGCTGTTCAAAATCCGATACTTACTTCTTACGAGTATCCGAGAAGCATCTAACTTTATCAGAAGATTCCTTGCTCGATGCTCGAGGACTATTGTTTAACGTAACGTAATAGTGCCGATCCGAAGTAGAGGGTGGAGGACTTCTTAAGTTCTTAGTCAAGGGTGGATTACTTCGGCTTCGGCCAACACTATTCTTTAGTGTTGTAGTACTTTCTTCTTTGTTTGATTGTTGACCAGACTAGATAACTCCCGTCTAGTTATTAGTCTGTTGTGTGAAACGCTAGTACCGAGTTCTTGTATACCCCGTTATAGCAGATAGAACTCTGGAGTGTAGTGGCGTTTTTTGTTCGGCTGGCAGTACTCTGGGGTTGGGATCGTGTGTTTCCGTTGTGGCAGCGAGCCATACTCGAGTCCTGTGTAAGAGCCCTAGTGTACCCGAGTGCCCGGTCGTAACATAATATAATGAAAAGACGCCGCCGGTACAGAAGGGGTTAAACACATAAAATAATACAAAATGTGCCACAATCAAAGGAAAAAAGGCGTCATGGTGCTGAAACAGTTAAATTATATGCATTTTGCTTTGCCTTTACCCTACACTACCCATGATAGATACACTTCTATGTGGCACATTACTTCTGCAGGTCAGACTGAATCTTCTATAGTAAAGGAACTTTGGTCAATCCATATTGGAAAGCAAAATGTATCGATAGAGCTACTTCAACTATATCTCTTCCTAGATGTATGAATGAGACAAAAGGCAGGCTATCTGTAACGTGTGTCTCCCCCAAAGCCAAAAGAGCGACAGAGACAAATTCAAGGGACGTAGAGGTCAAAATGCCAGGACACACGAAGTTGCATTGCTCAGTACGCTCAGTTCTTCTGTTGAACCGACTGTGCTCGGAAACCTGACAAATCTGGTGCGACACCCAAAAACTATCCTAACCCAGTGAAGGCAAGTTTACGAGAGCAAGCAGGGCATTGAAAACATCGTAAAGTATCGCAAATGATGTAAAATGTTGGAAACAAATTATTGAGGGGAAAAGATACACCTAATTCATCCTTGCTTTCAATTACTTGCTACCCTCTGTCAACCTACTATATGTACTGTACTTATGACGATCTTGACGGTGTAATGGTTAAAGCATGTAAATTCTGTATGAGATATCCTAGATTCGAATCCTGGGATGATCACATACTTTGATTTATCTTCATTTGGTGTTAAGAATGATGTTAAACATAATACAAACCCAAACACTAACAATAAGTTATTAGCATTGTCTCTTCCTCACTCAACTCTACCTACCTAACTTAACCTAGCATAACCAACCTAGGTTAGGTTGATAACCAAGCCTAAATTTACCTAATCAAGTGCCATTTACCCCAAAATCTCCCTCATTGGGGAGTTTATATTGAAAAAAGGCAAATGAAGGTGGACAGTTCCCGAATTTTAAAAAATCAAATAATATCGACACTCAAAATTGCTCTAAGGAATAATTTAAAACCACTAGCAAAGTTATGGTGCAAGAATATATAGAAAATAATATTGAAAACAATAATGTTCTTCCACTGTACTGATATAAATTATATTAAATTAGCATATGGGTATCTATCTATCTATCTATCTATATGCTCAGGCCCAATCCCCATTTTGGGGGTAGCCGACTCAAGACAGAGCAAGAACAGGGAAAACACAAAAACAACATAAAACAAAAAATAAACACAGATAAAAAACACAAACTCACACACATCCAGGTCACCCAGGAGAAGACCCAGAGACCAGGGTTACCAAGGTCGCTCCAGCACTCCCCCGGCCCCTGACCACCCGGAGAGGTTCCGATCTCGGCAGGCAGACATGCAGCGGAGCCAAAGCCACAAGCCCTCCCACCACACTTCCAGGCACACCCTTCATATTAATCGTCCCCCCGGGCCAGGCGCCTGATGGACTATTATCTAGTCGAACTTGCGCCCGACCCCTTACTCCAAATGACCACGTGTTCACTCAACTATTCACAAGCATTCTCCATTCACTCCTGTCCACCACCACTTCCCCTGCCTGATCTATAGTCATTCCTCTATCATCCAAAGCCTTTCTTACACAGTCTCTCCATCTCAATGGGAGTCTTCCTGCCCTTCTATCTCCCCTTGTACCTGACTCACATATTCTCTTTGTAAGCCTTTCATCTCCCATTTGTTCAACAGGACTATACCAGCTCAGCACCCTTCTGTCCACTCTGGCTGACAAATGTTCCTGCTGCCCCACTCTCCTACGTATCTCTTCATTCCTCAATCTGTCTCTACGAGTAACTCCACACATACTCCTCAAGCAGCTCATCTCCATCACATCCAGCCCTCTTTTCTCCTTTTTCTTCAGAGCCCATGTCTCAGCCCCATACATCACTGTTGGCACAACAATTCCTTGATACAGTGCACTTTTTACTTTCACTCCGAGATTTCTCGTCTTCCACATACTTCCCATTGCTCCGTATATACTTAAACTATATTACTTTGGGATGAGAATGCCAGTTATACTTACCACTCACAGTGCTTACTGTTTATATATATATATATATATATATATATATATATATATATATATATATATATATATATATATACATGATGAATCCTCTCTGTACCCTAACAATGACCCCTAATATTAACCCTATAGCAAATATAATATTTCTATGTTAATATGTACTCGCAACCAGAAGTCAACTGTTGTATCTCCTTGATTCACATTGTTCTAATATCAATTTTCATCTATTAAAAAAACGATGCTTAGGCATCTAAGGAGAGGCATCTCTGTTTCCATATTATTGTGTAGCCTGAGTCCAGTACTACCTCGTTGGAAGTTTCGTTTTTGTCTACACTAGTAAATTATGAGCCTTTTTCCTCGCATGCTAAAACTTTAGTGATCATTTATCAGAAGGCAAGATATTACGGTTCGACAGCCGGGAAACCCATCGATTTTGGTGTGTCCTACAAACTGTTCACATCACATAATACGTTGGTATATTTGTCTCTACTGTCAGACATGTATTATAAGGGAGTTTTTGCCCGCTACTTTTACCAATTCTGTATACCAATGCAAACGGGTATTGCCAAATAGTGCTTATTTTTCCCTTGTTATCCTCTTTAACCTTCCATTTTTGGTTGATCTTCATAGTTCTCCCCAATAGAGACTCCCCACTAGTGGGGGCCGTGTTTAGCTTATTATAATCTATTCTTTATTATTTTCACCACAACACCAAACACCTCCAATGAAATTAATGAAAACACATATGTGATCCACCAGGATTCGAACCCGGGTTATCACACACAGATTCTTAGACACCTTAACCATTACACCACCAAGACGGTTAAAGGTTTATGCACACGCCTACGACTTATTATCCATTCTCGAATACTGGATATTAGTCTTCTCATGTTCATATTCCCACCGCACTATGGTAGCCTAATGTTTAAGTGAGAAGAAAGCATATTCATGGGGCACAGATCATTTAGAACGGCCTCGCTGCGAAATATCCCTGAATCTAATGGGTAAATACTAATTTCCTGCAGTCCTTGCTATAAAACCAAACTATTTCAAAGAAAAAAGAATACAAATAAATGCTAAAACTCTTTGCTGTCACACGGTAAAAATGTACCGATCAGAGCCTGGATAACCACACAGAAACAGGAACTGCTATCTTCATAAATATTTAATGTACTAACCTCAAGTGTATGTGACAATAGCTGAGCAAGCAGGAGTTAGCGGCTTGTCTCGGTATGGCCATCGGGACCCAAACAATGTAGCTCCTCTATGGTCTGGCTTCTCTCACCATTGCTCGTGCCAACCTCCTGTGAGTAAAAACAACTGGTTATAATTTACTTTTGGTTTTGAAAGTCTAAAAAATAATAAAAACATAAATAAACAAGCAAGCAACAGCTACATCCTCTGTGAATGCCTGACAGCCTTCTTAGGCCTCGGAGTCTGACGGGACTCGAGCTTCGTTACTCTTCAGGTCAAGTTTACCCCATACCAGCCGAGTCCCCCACACTATTTTCCTTGGCGTGAGTGATCGTTGAGCACAAAGACAGACACAACGATCGTCAGACTTATTAAGCAGATGACGGTTTGGTGGTTGGCAAACTGACACCACCAACACTTGATGTGATTCCACAGCCATTGTTCTACACATTATCTTTAATGGTGAAAGGAAGCAAGGGATAATATAGTAGCTTGGAGTTACTAATAATAATTGCTAGCTACAGTCAGCTGCTTCGGAAAAGACAGAAGTAGTCACTGTATCCCTTTTACATTGCTATGCATAAACAAATATTTATTTCCGGTTATACCCTGGGGATAAGGGATTAGAATATGCCCCACGTGCCTTCTGCGTGACATTTAGTGGGTTATCACTTTCATGAACGATATTTTGTTGGTGTACATGTAATTACCGTCGCAAATTCACTATAAGTGAAATACGAGAAACTATAAAAAATCTCTCCCTGTCGATGGTTGCGCCGCAATAGTGCACAATGGCCGTCCTTCGGGAGCTCTTACCCTCAACCTCTCAGTCGAACGTCACTACACCTAGCGATCTTTTATGGAATCATGAACCATAGCATGAACCAATCACAATGCTTCCCGTCACTCATGGAATCAATCACAGCCTTCCATCAAATTATCAACCAATCACACAGTCTTTCAGTCGTCACGTCATGCCCCTCGCCGAGCGGTGGCCTGGCTCAGTTCGAAGATGGAGCCCGAAGATGTAGGTCGTATGTAGGTCGTATGTAGGTCGTATGTAGGTCGAAGATGTAGGTCGTATGTGCTTTGGGACAGATATTGGGGACGGATACCAGGACGTTTAATATATTCTTTAACGTCTCGCCACAGCCTTTCTACATTTTGTGTATGGATGACGGGATTCTCATGAGACAAACTGGATTTTAGGTCACGTATGGGCTATAATGTTCTAAATGTAAACTATACCTTTGTCATAGAGTATTAGTCACCACAATGTATGTCTTTACCGCTGCATATTAAATTATTTTTCCTTAGACTTTGTGGGTTAAATAAGGGTGATGGCGACCATCTTGGATCAGCTGAGAACTAATATTTTTCATTTTTGTACCGTAGTTTTAGTATTTTGTCATATTCTATATCAATACTAACCCTGTGGGGGTCTGGGGGCGGCAGCCCCCAGGTTAGGTTAGGTTGTTAGGTTAGGGTAATGACAAAATATGGTTTTAGGGGGCATGTTTTAATATTGCAAAATAATGGGTAAATATGAATTTCCAGAAGGAAAAACACCTTAAAACACACTAATCAATGAAGAAACTGATGAAAAAAGGATTTTAATACAAAAAACACGTACGTGACCTAAAATCCAATTTAACCTAATGATTCAAGGAAGTTGAGGCTGCGAGTCTCTATTGCGGGGACTTCTACCCGCCTGATTTCGATGACGACCCTGATGATCCACTGGAACCAATCAACCTCCTCTCAACCTAGTGCAACCTCTTCTTCAGCCTGCATCAACCTCTTCAGCCTCTCATTAAGGTATGTTATCGTCTAGGGGACATATACTAGGTGTTAGGTAAAGGTTAGGTTAGATTATTTGGTTAGGTTAATGACAAAACTTGGCTCGGATTTAATGGATTTAGCGGGGGTGTGGGGGCGGCAGCCCCCACCCATAATACTATGTTAGGTTAGGTTAGGTTCCTTGGTTAGGTTAATGACAAAACTTGGCTCCGATTTAGCGGGGGTTAGGTTAGGTTAGGCTAATGTTTACCCCATTCTTACTGGGCTTTTCCACGTTGAAAAACAAGAAAACCCGAGCCAACTTTCGAAATGAGGTTACTGTGATGTTGGACTCTGAAAATTCGAAAAACCCGAGCCAAGTTTGGTCAAAACTTGGCTCAGGTTTTTCAATTTTCAGGTTTTGTTACTTTTAAATATTGTATTTTCAGAGTTCCTCCAATATTACCCCTTTATTTACGTCTTTTACCCCGCAATTTCCCTGATCTTCATAGCCCTCCCCACTATCGGGGGCCGTGTCTTAAGATTGATGGATAATGGGAAAATACAATAATGCGACGGTCCTCTGTATTAAACAACACTGTATATTAAAGAAAAAAACAACAACAAGTTACCTGAAAAACTCGTAACTGGTGATACATTTTTACCAATCATTATTATTAAACACTGATAAACCAAAAAATTAACAAAACCAAAAACAAAACAAAATCTTGGGTAAATAAATTATGTAGGAGACGCAACAAAATAGGTAACAACATGATGTCTAATGGTAGTTTTGGGTTCCTATCATCGCATGCTTCATTGCTATATAATGTTTATCCCCAGGGGAAAAAAAATCTTGGAATTTTTCTTTTGATTTTTGTTTTTTCATTAACCTAATCAAAAAACCTAACCTAACCTAACCGAACTGTAATTGGGGGTTATTATGTTAGGTTAGGTTAGGTTTTTTGGTTAGGTTAATGACCAAAAAAAAAATAAAAAAAATAAAATAATAAAATCCCAAGAAACAAATGAAAAATCCCAAGAACTTTTTTTTTTTCCCCCGAGGATAAAAAATGATATGGCAATGAAGCATATGATGATAGGAACCCAAAACTGATATTAGAAATGTGTTACCTATATTGTTGCTTCGCCTACATATTGACCAAACCTTGAAAATAGCTGTGGTCCGGCTCATTTATATTGACCATTTAATTTTCTGAGACGAAACTAGTTTATCTCGTTAACAGCAGAACTTACAAAAATCAGTAACCCAGTTCTCATCATGCTACAATTCATTATAACGTATGCTATTAATAGCAAAATAATTTTTAACTTAACCTTCCTAATACATTTTAAAGGAGGATATCCACTCAGTAAGTATATAAATATGTCATGACTTATGATCACATAATGATTTATAGATTAAGACACTAAAGAAACAATGGCCAGAAAATGCAAAGGGGAGAATGTACAGATAGTTACAGTTGCATATTTGTAGGTAGTAGGGGTAGGCAGCCCCGCCCAGGGAAGTACTACCGCCAAGGTTTCGGGAGACTCGGGGAATAGCCTGAATTCAATTTTCTCTCCCAGGCCTTGGTAGCTGGATACATATCATTCTGCCTCACACATCAGGGGTATCAGGAAAACCCTTTTTATATAACATACACATTACACATCCAACTTCACGACATTGCCCTACATCGCTATCCTCTATCCATAAAACACTACTCTTCCCACTACATACCATACGTGTACCACCATACACCTTTACCTAATATAATATGGCAGTACAATTGTTAAGAGCAAACCTGGTGGTCCCCCGGATATTCACCCCCGGCAGGGTTGGGTCATTGACACAGGGCCCTCCCGGTCGTCATCATGCGACTGTGTCAAGAGCATTGCAACGTCCCAAAGCTGCTCGTCGGTGCAGCTTTTTCTTTAGCAATATAAGGGGACTTCACTCTAACATCAATTCTGTACACCAATTTCTTCAAGCAGAATTCCCTACTCTCCTTTTTTTGACAGAGACTCAAGTAACATCCACATCTGACACGTCTAGATTTAATTTTCCAGGTTATCAACTGCTCCAAAATTTCAGACCTAAAGGAGGTGCATGTTGCTTCGCAAAATCTGAAATTGCCCTGGAGGAGGTTACTAGTTTCAATTGTCCCTATTTTTATTATTCTATATACAAATTAATTTCTGCTGGTAAATTTAAGATAAATCTACAGTTATACTACCCCTATTTTGTCGCTATTCTGTTGGTACTAATGGGTTAATATTATTAGTAGTAGACTTAGTATGGTTTGATGATGCGCGGAAATGTATATTTGACTTGAAATAGATACATTGAAGTATTACAAACCTTCGCAAACTCATAAACAGGGAACGTGAGCAGGGTTTAGACCGTCGCGCACCCATAAACAGGGAACGTGAGGGGGAGTTTAGACCGTCGCGGAGACAGGTTACTTTTCGGTTAAGTTAAGTTAAGTTAGGATAATGTTAAAAATACTAAAATGCGACGGTCCTCGGTATTAAACAACACTGTATATCAAAGAAAACATTAAAAACAACAACAAATTTCCTGAAAAACTCTTATCTGGTTGGTGATAATTTTGTATCAAAATAAGTTTTTTTCCAGTTTCCACGTCTGCTGAACCATCCGAAAACACGTTAAAAGGCGTGTTTTGAAGGGGGGAGGTGGTGGGGGGTAGTGGGGTAGGGGTAGTATAACTGTAGATTTACCAAATTTAAATACATATACCGTTCCCCAAATACTCCTCCAGAGCAAAGTCTTTTTGATTCTCTGTCCTCACAACTCAGTGTCCTCAACTTAAATGCTTCTTCTGAAATCACTGTGTTGGGTGATTTTAATGTCCATAATGTTGAATGGTTCACTCATTCAACCAGGACTGATGATGCTGGTCTTGAATGTGAGCTATTTGCAGGCTCATTTAATCTCACTCAACTAGTCAACCTACCCACCCGTGTACCAGATAATCCTAATCATAATGCCCACCTACTGGGCTTATTTTTAACAACCAATTCAGAAAATTATGATGTTACAGTGAGGTCCCCGCTCGGATCTTCTGATCACTGTCTGATACAGGCCACCTGTCTATCACCTACCACACCTTCCCACTCTGAACCTGTTTTGGTGACTAAATGGCATTATGATAGGTCAGACTGGGAGGGTCTTCAAGGTTTCTTTATTGATATTCCCTGGACCTCTTTCTTTTCTAATGATGCACACTTCACCTTGAGCCACATACAAGATTTTGTAAAAATTGTTATGGAAACTTTTATTCCTCATCAAATGTACAGTAAAAGATCTAATTCACCTAAATGGTTTGACCAGAATTGTGTTAGAGTAACTGAACAAAAGCATTAGCCTACAATGCATACACAAGATCAAAAACACATGAAGCCTTTAATTACTTTAGACACATCAGAAATTATGCCAAAACTGCATTAAACCTAACTAAATCAAACTTTCTCTACAAGCAGGCAAATAAACTTCGAAATAATCCAAATGATAACAAAATATTTTGGTCTACTCTTAACTCATTCAAATCCAACTTCACTACTGCTTCAACCATTCCACCATTAAAATCTCTAACTGGCAATCTTGTAAGTGACCCACGAGGTAAAGCTAACCTTCTTGCGGATATTTTCTCCACCAACTCAACCTCAGATGAAATAAATCAAGATGTCCCTGTACTTAATTTTAATTCGCCTGAAATTCCCTCACTTATGATCCACACCAGACATGTCAAAACTATTTTGCAGAATCTTTCAGAAGCTAAGGCTCCTGGTCCAGATGAAATTCCTCCAATAGTACTTAAGAATTGCTCCTTGGTGCTCGCTCCTGTATTGGCAAAAAATTTCCGTCTGTGTACTCATACCTCATGCTTCCCAGTACCCTGAAAAGAAGCAAACATCCATCCAGTTCCTAAAAAAGGTGCCTCTTCAGATCCATCAAACTACAGACCAATAGTTATAACTTCCACGCTTGGTAAAGTCTTTGAAATTATATTAAATAATCACATAATTAAGCATCTTGAGAATAATAAATTAATCAGTGATAGGCAATATGGTTTAAGACGATGCCGATCAACTGCAGACATTCTTTGCCTTCTTACGCATCAAATCAACCAAGCTACAGACCAACATGGTGAAACATACAATAGCACTGGATATATCAAAGGCATTTGATCGAGTCTGGCATCAATCCTTATTGTCGAAGATGTCACACTACGGCCTTGCATCATTAGTTCCACTAATTTCTTCTTATCTTCATAACAGAAAAATATGTGTAATGGTAGATGGCCTTTATTCTCAATTTCACTCAATAAATGCTGGTGTTCCCCAGGGATCAGTTTTGGCCCCAACTCTGTTCCTCATTCATATCAGTGATCTCATATCTACCACTCCTAATCCAATACATTCCTACGCATATGACTCAACACTCCACAGTTCCTTCACATCTACCAATTCTTTCACCCGACCCGATCTTATAAATTCAAAAATAAACACTGCAATTTCTCTGAACCAGGACCTTTCTAGAATTAATGAATGGGGACAAAATAATCTAGTTTCCTTTAATGCACAGAAAACCAAGTACATCCAATTTTCTAACCGACAGAATCTCACTGACTCCCATATATTTTTTAATGATGTAAATATTCCCACTTCCCCTAGTATTGACATTCTCGGTGTAACATTAACTACTAACTTGAGCTGGACACATTATGTTAGAAGAATTGCTAAGAATGCCTCTAAAAAACTGGGACTCCTGTACAGAGTTCGAAAATTCTTCACTGACGAGCAGTTGGCCGTAATATATAAAAGTCATGTGCGTTCTCAGTTGGATTACTGTTCACCTCTGTGGAGTGGATGTGGAGTGGTTGCATTGAGGCAGTTGGACAAAATTCAAAATAAAGCTATTAGATTAATCAATAACCCTGCAATCACACAGGACCTTCCTACATTATCCATACGAAGAAACGTTGCATCCCTTGCATTATTCTACAGATATTTTCACAGCAATTGTTCCGAGGAACTTGCTTCTCTCCACATCTTTCCCCGTAGAACTAGGGCAGCTGAGAGCGTCCATGAATTTACACTTTCTCCTCCACAATGCAGAACTTCTGCTTATCAAAATTCATTTATCCCTAGAACTACTACTCTTTGAAATTCACTTCCCTCGAGTTGATTTCCACAAACTTACAATCTACAAAAGTTTAAATCCAGTTGCCTTTAGGCACATCGACCTTTTTTGTTTTATCTGTGTTTTTCCTTCCTCCGTTCATTGTCTCTTTAAAAAAAAAAAAAAAAAAAATTGTTTTAATAAAATAGGGGGTCCACGATTTTGTATAAGTGGGCTAGAGACTATGATATCAGAGTGTACTTTACTTTCATGTGGTATAATTCCTACACTATTCGTCCTACCTATATTATAATGGCCAACAGTGGATAACGGGAGGGGTTAGCATTTACCATGGTAGTGTGGAGGTTGTTGTAGAAGGGATGAGGTAGATGTTCCTTGATAAATATGGAAGGTTTGTACACAGGTCAGTGATCACGTTAGAATGGCGTCCCAGGGGGCCAGGGCTTCCACCCACAATGCCTCAGAGATAACAGACCGACGATGCGCCTCTTTTCGGTTCCTGTTTACTTAATTTATTTTACTCTACATAATAATACTGAACAATACTAAATATTTAATAAATTATACGACACTATAAATCCCTTATCGAATATATTAATAGTATATGCAGTATTACACTCTTCTCTATAATATTAAATCTACAGCAACCCTTTTATCACTGACATTCCTACGTCCCGATAAACATAAAAGCAGATATCGAACGTGTAACTTTTCCATTCACCATACCAGTATTTCGTTCACTGTCGATGATCAATTGTTATTTACACTAAAACCAGTGTCACACAAGCGCTTTTCCGGCAATTGTCGATCAGTAAATTTGTCTCTTACTATTTTGAGGCTTTTTCGCATTGAGATCGGAATCTAGATAAAAGGTAGATTATGTTTGGTATTTTAATTCCTACGAAACTCCAATTTTCAAGCTGCCAGACTACGATTGCCTATAAATATTGACGGAAATATCGCTCGCGTGACACCGCCTTTAACAGACTAAATTCCACGAAACGGTAACAATGCACTGAATTGAGATGGACTAACAACAACTGTTCATGTTCGAGCGGTTCATTTAATATCGTTTGAGTTCTCTTTATTCAAAGTTTAACGAACCATGTGATTAAAGTTTTGTTTTTGTCTACTGTACAATACAAATACAAATTATTTATGTATATTTTCATAACATGGTAATATATTCAATGTTGCTTTATTAATGTTAATGTAAAGTTAAGAGCATATATGGCGACACAACCATATGAATCAGTATCGAATGCAAACGAGATACTATAATACATTATTATAGGCCAGATGCTTCAGAAGTTGGCTTTAAAGGTTCAAAGATTCAAACTGGTTTACCTTTATATTTGTGCTGGCTAAATAAACCAATAGGGTTGATAGCCTCTAAAGTCCTATTTTAACTTGGGCACTACACTCTAAAAACACAAGTCATGGCCATAAATGTTCGAAGCTTTCCCGAACGGAATCGCATGCTCTCATTAATTCTTTACTTATTAAATATTATACTTTGTGGGTTCATTTGAGCAGTTTGGGGATTGAGATAGGTCCATGAAATAGTATCTTAGAGTGTACAGTCACTGTCATTAATTCTGATAAATTATGAAGCCTTGAACACTGTAAAGGAACCTCCAAATACAAATGTCAGGTAAAATATAAACAAGGAGCTTCAATCCAACCCGAAACAGCTTCGAAAACATGTGTATCAGAATTAAGGGGAGATGGGTCATTTGTCTGGTCCCCCTTCTTCCTTATGTTTATACCCCATTACAGTAGATTTCAGATTTTAAGACGTTCGGCGTATTAGTTTGGCGATCTTAAGAACTTTCGCCCCATTTCTTTGTCAATATTAAAGACTTTGAGAAGCTTAGGGTGTCGATTTTTTTTCCTAACGAGCGATAGCTAGCCTTTAATTGAAGAGGAACCGGCCTTCAGCCAGGAATTGTTTCAATCGATAGTCTCACAAATGTATCTTGAAGGAGGGTTTGGGGGGGGGGGGGGGAGGGGGGGTTAAGCTTGACGGAGGACGAGGGAGGACACTGAAAAAAATATATATATATATAGAAACGAGCACATCATTCCCCCCCCCCCCCTTTAAAGACCGCGACTGTCCAGTACAATATATTTGGTTATATTATTACACGTTAACTTGAGAATACAGGTAATCTGTCCTAGTTCAGGGTTCCAGCAGTAGAAAGCTTTAACCCTTTGAGGGGGGGATGGCTCACTTATTGGTAGATTTTGTCCTTTATGTATTTTGTATCTAGTTCCCTCCCTAGACCTCCATCAAACTTTAAAAAACAACCCCAGGATCCCCCTTCAAGATATATTTGTACATTTTTCGGTGAACAAAAAAGTCTCGGCCGATTGCTGGTTCCTCTTAAATTGTCAGACTCACTATCGCTAGCCAGGAAAAAATCGACACCTAAATGGCACGAATGGTCTTACAATTGACATCGAAATGGGGCGAAAGGTGTTAACATCGCCAAACTAATGGGTCGAACGTCTTAAAATTTCAAAACAAATGGGGCTTAACACGAGAGAGAAAGGGGGCCAGAAAAACGGCCCATCTCCCCTTAACCCTTTGAGGATCATGATACGTTCTCACAGTTTATTCCGGCTTCTATTAAACTATTTCATACAGCTTAGGAACGATCTGTGGGAATTAAAAGGGTAAAGACTATCTCAATTAACCCTCCGATTTCTATATACTCAATTAACCCTCCGATTTCCATATACTCAATTTACCCTCCGATTTCCATATACTCAATTAACCCTCCGATTTCCATATACTCAATTAACCCTCCGATTTCCATGTACTCAATTAACCCTCCGATTTCCATAATACTCAATTAACCCTCCGATTTCCATGTACTCAATTAACCCTCCGATTTCCATGTACTCAATTAACCCTCCGATTTCCATAATACTCAATTAACCCTCCGATTTCCATATACTCAATTAACCCTCCGATTTCCATATACTCAATTAACCCTCCGATTTCCATATACTCAATTAACCCTCCGATTTCCATATACTCAATTAACCCTCCGATTTCCATGTACTCAATTAACCCTCCGATTTCCATATACTCAATTAACCCTCCGATTTCCATATACTCAATTAACCCTCCGATTTCCATATACTCAATTAACCCTCCGATTTCCATATACTCAATTAACCCTCCGATTTCCATATACTCAATTAACCCTCCGATTTCCATATACTCAATTAACCCTCCGATTTCCATATACTCAATTAACCCTCCGATTTCCATATACTCAATTAACCCTCCGATTTCCATATACTCAATTAACCCTCCGATTTCCATATACTCAATTAACCCTCCGATTTCCATGTACTCAATTAACCCTCCGATTTCCATATACTCAATTAACCCTCCGATTTCCATATACTCAATTAACCCTCCGATTTCCATATACTCAATTAACCCTCCGATTTCCATATACTCAATTAACCCTCCGATTTCCATATACTCAATTAACCCTCCGATTTCCATGTACTCAATTAACCCTCCGATTTCCATATACTCAATTAACCCTCCGATTTCCATAT
>JBAKBP010010247.1:0-78986 GCA_037953745.1 Lithodes maja | reverse complement strand
ATAGTGTATTGTTCTAGTGATAATTAAATATACAGGGCTATTTTAAGTTGGCTGATGATTATCAAATCACTGATAATTTTTGGCATTTTCTGCCAAAAGCCCAATGGCTAATCAGTGGTGGTAACGAAACACGCAGCTTTACACATTCACATCGTCATTGGCTTCCGGTAATTAATTTCATAGTAATTTAATTAACGTTTGTTGGGGATATAAAAAGAATTACCAGTTCTTGAAGGATGACAATTTCATCCTTCAAGAAAGAGTAAAATATCCGCTATTCGTATTCGCGAATTTTAACAAAAAATATTCGTATTGGTATTCGTATTCGCAAATAGTGAAATTTATATTCGTTCCATCTCTACTGTAGTCTATAAATGGGGTATGAAAAAGGTATTTATTAACATCGTTCTTAATACCAATAACCCGCGAATGAAATTATTGAGAGCATGCAATCCTCTCAGGACACCTCATACAGAACGAAGCATTACACCATCAAGACATACAGACATACATCAAATTTTAAGACTGTGTTCCACACATACGTGCAGTTTCAGTCTCTTGTCCTAATGGCGGCGTTCCAGGCAACCCTGTTAAGGGCTGCTTCACTTGTCAAGTTCTTAGATTTGAGATCGGCACGTATAGTCCGATCCCAGGTCTTCCTCGGTCCACCCTTTGGTGCAGCTCCCTCCACAATCACAGACCTGCATTTTTTTACCCAATTTTGTTCATCCATTCTCTCCACATGTCCATACCATCCCACTCTACTTGTACGCATCACCTCGCTAATACTCTTTATACCTAAACGTCTCCTCAGCTCAACATTTGTTATTCTATCCTGTACCCTGGCCCCACACATCCATCTCACCATTCTCATCTCATTATGTTCCATTCTGTGACATCCTCTACTTTAACGGACCATGTTTCTGAGGTATACGTCATTGCACTTCTAACACATGAGGCGTACACCTTTCCCTTCAGGGGGAGAGGCATTCTTTTCATGGTCAGGATTGGCAGCAGTTCTCTGAACTTCCCCAGCCACACCTAATTATAGCGACAGTGGCAGCCTCGGCCCCACCACCGGCAGAGATGGTATCTCCTAGGTAACAAAACTTGTTCACCAGCTCCAATGACTCATTTCCAAAATTCACAGCCACAGGATCATCACTTAACACAAGCTCGCCTTTGCACAACACGAGCACTGCTCAATTCCTGTAAACTACAAATAGGTAAATACACTACGCACTCAAATTTCTCTGTTTCCGACTTATCCTTCGGCAGGGGTCCCTTTATTCTACTACAGCGCTTATTCCCATGATGCACCCAGCGTCGACAGATGCTACATTGAATCGCGTTAACGCCCACACCCTTTCCACACACTGCACATGGGTATGCACCGCTCTTTTCCACATTGCCTGGTCTCAATCTACAATGCGTAATCTTGGTTTTGTTAATATTGACTCTTAAAACCTTGCTCGCCATGCCCTCTCTCCATTCTCTGAATTTGGCCTCAGCATCTTGCATACTGTCAGCTATTAGGAGCAAATCGTCTGCATAAAACAGTTCCAATGGGAGTCCGCCCCTAAAAACTCTAGACAGTGCCTCCAAGACCATAATAAAGAGGAGGGGGCTTAACACTGAACCCTGATGGACTCCAACACGGACTGCGAACTCATCACTCAGTACACCCTTCACCCTCACCGCACTTCGCGAATCCTCATACATCTTCATTATCACACGCACCAGCCACTCTTCCACACCAAGTTTCCTCATAGCCCACTGCACAACATCTCTAGACACCCTATCAAAGGCCTTCTCCAGGTCTACAAACACAAAGTAAAGATCCCTGCCTTTTAGTAAGTATCTTTCATGTATCTGCCTGACTATGAAGATAGCATCGGTTGTACCCCGTCCTGGCATAAAACCAAACTGCATATCATCAATGGAGATGCTTTGCCTGATCAAACCCTCAAAGACTCTCTCACAGACCTTCATGATTTGGTCAAGCATTTTCAGGCCCCTATAATTTCTCCCCTCTATCTAGCGCATCCCCTTTTCCTTTGTATATATTTACTATTACACTTTTGAGCCAATCCTCTGGGATTTTCTCATCTTTAATAATGGTGTTTATCAACTCAGTGACTAAGTTGACACCAGTCTCCCCTGAGGCTTTTATCATCTCAGCGACAATGTCAGAGCACCCTGGAGCTTTGCCGTCCTTCATTTTATTGATTGCATCGCTCACTACAGCTGGTGCTATCAAAGGAGGGGGTCCAGATATTGGTTTTTCGATACTAAGCTGTTCCTTATCCCATTCAAACTCTACATTTAGCAATCGTTCATAGTATGCCTTCCATGCTTCTCTGATGTCATTTTCTGCATACACAATCTTCCCATTATCGTTTTTAACACACTGTTCACCTATAATATCCCTACTGTCATTTTAACTCGCCTAGCTAGGTTGAAGATCCCATTGGGATTGTCAGTGTTACACACTTGTTCGAGGACCAGTTCCTTAAGGGGAGGTTTTTAGTATGTTTCCTACTCCTCCAGCAATCTAAAAATGTCACCCCTTGACCCCCTTTCAAGATAAATTTGTACATTTTTCGGTAGAAAAATTTCCCGGCCAAAGGCCGGTTGCTCTTAAATTACAGGCTCGCTATCGCTCGCCAGGATAAAGTCGACACCTAAATGGCACGAAAGATCTTAAAATTGACAGAATGGGCCGTGAATTCTTAAAATCGCCAAACTAATGGGGCGAACGTCTTAAAATCTCAAAGCAAGGGGGCTAGACATGAGGGAGAAAGGAGTCAAGAAAAAAGTCCCTCAAGTGGATATCTCCCCAATGCCTTTTTTAGCATTGTAAATAACTCTTTTGGCAGTTCGTTTAGCTGCCTGGTATTTCTTCTTGCTGTCTCCCTTCTTCCATGCTCTGAAGCATCTCCTTTTCTCTTTCACCGCATGTTCTACCTCATCGTTCCACCACCAGGTCTATTCCTGGGGTGACCCTTTGTTTTCCCACAGCCTGTCAGTGGCATCAATAAGGCTATGCTTAAGAAAGTTCCATTGACTATTTACATCGTTAGGCCTAGCTTCCTTATTTCTATTTTTTTCTTCCAGTTCACTATGAAATCTATCCCTAACTTCCTTGTCCTTCAGCAGACACACTTTCCTTTTGGGTATGTATACCTTCTTGCACTTAGAATTTCTGTACAAGCTGATGTCGCACACAAGTAGCTTATGCTGGGGGATACATTCTTCGCTCGGGATGACCTTTACATCTCGAACCAGTTTCCAGTCTTTCCTGTTAACCAAGAAGTAATCTATCTGGCTACTGGAGACCCCAGAGTTATATTTATTAGTGGCCCCTCCATCATTGACGAACATGCCTATTACATAAGGCATCCTCTTCAAACACTAATCCGCCGTAGTTTGAATCTACCGCGCAGAGCATTTAAAATCTGAGGAGCCTTCATCATGAGCGCACGCAACCTCACTCATGGCTTCAGTTATTATGAATTGGGTTCTCACTACGAAAAAACTTCGTAAAAAATAAAAACAAAAACAAAATAAGAATAACTATCCAATAAGCTTCCCATCATATCGTGGATGTACTTGTGTGGATCTTTGACCAGACGCTGATTCAGGCGTCATTCTTCCTTCTCTGCTCTGCGCTCAGCCTGCCCGGACGTGTCTCCCCACGCTCCGCGGGTTCCGCATTTGTTGCGTCCCTAGTGAGTTTTTTCTCATTTGTTTACTCCGGGATGTATCGAGTAAGGTTAGGATATGCGTAGCAGAAGTGTCCTGGGCTAGTTGCCCGCAGTGCAGTGTATTTTGGGTCGTGTGTTTGGGGTATCTATTTCGGATGTACCCTCGTGGTCCTGTTGTGGACATGTGAACTTTTTTACAGTTAGCTAGCTTTGTGATGCAGGCGGCTTTCATTACGCGTTATCGCTTCCTTTTATCTTTCTGATGAGGTAGCATATTTTTGCTGACGTTCCCAGCTTATTTTTCTTCACTTAGTGAAGTTTTTTCTGGGTCCTGAGTCAGTTCTTCCCTTTGCCGGAAGTGTTTGCTACAGTGGGGTGTTGGCGGTGGTTCCTGTTGTGATATAATTCAGTGCTTTTTGTTTATATTCCGACATGTTACTGTTATCCGTCTGCCTAGGCCTAGCCAGCCTCTCGTAGCTTTACCACATATACAAGTGTTATTGATTTATTTTCTAAATATGTACTACTGTGTCATGTGTGTCCTGGTTTAGTTGTGTATTGGCTATTTCCACGGACTATTTATGTGTCCTGGGTTAGTTGTGTATTGGCTAATTCCACAGACTATGTTGGGCCCGGCGTTAGTTGTGTTTTGGCTACGCCTCGGTCCGGTGTTGCGTTCAGATGGTATCTGGACGGGGTGGATTTTCCGGCGGGTTTTTCTCGGTTTCACCATGATAAACCCGGCTGGTTGCCGAGTTTTGGCCACGCGTGGTTTAAAACAGGCTTGTTTCCCCGGCGAGTGGGTGTCTGTGGCTCCCCAGGACTGCGTCTCTGTGGTGCCTGTTTCAGGCTCCTTATGAATCCCGGCGGGATGGCTGTACCCATCTAACAGTGTTCATACGGACACGTGTTGTTTGTAGTTTTTTCGGTTTTGCAAAGCCAATATAAAACTAAGCTGTTGTTTTATTTCCTCCCCGGCGATCTTTTACAAAGAAGTGGGGATAGGAACAATTGAGGTTAACTTTTAAACTTTAAATCACCCGGCGGGTGCAACCTGGAAGGGTGGGATGTCCGAATTTGCGAAAATTCAGTTTAGTTGACCAGACAATTGAGGGATGCATTGTGTATCGCCTCCTTCAACATACGGCGCTTTAGGGCACAATTGGGGTTAACGTTTTTAAACTAATATTCACACCCGGCGGGTGCTCCTTGGAAGGGTGGGAATAACGAATTTACAATTCAGTTAGTTAACCAGACAATTGAGGGATACGTTTTGTATCGCCGCCTTCAACATACGGCGATCTAAAAAGATACTTCGGGAGAAGTTAGATCTCGTATATTTGTCAGGCTTCCCAGTTTTTTATCTACGAGATAATTCGGGGGCCGGCGTCTTTTTTAGTTTTTTTTTTCCAAAATTGAATCTTGAAACAAACACCACCGGAAAGACTTAATCAGTTATAAACGCCATGCTGGTCTTTATATATTATGTCAGAGGGTATTCATAAATCTTTTGGACAAATTATAGGTTTGACTCCTGTAAGGAGATAAAGAAAACCTAATATTTAGTAGTGGCCCCGTAATCATTGACGAACATGCCTATTACATAAGGCATCCTCTTCAAACACTAATCCGCCGTAGTTTGAATCTACCGCGCAGAGCATTTAAAATCTGAGGAGCCTTCATCATGAGCGCACGCGACCTCACCCATGGCTTCAGTCATTATGAATTGGGTTCTCACTACGAAAAAACTTCGTAAAAAATAAAAACAAAAGGAAAATAAGAATAACTATCCAATAAGCTTTCCATCATATCGTGGATGTACTTGTGAGGATCTTTGACCAGACGCTGATTCAGGCGTCATTCTTCCTTCACTGACATATCAAGTAAACCAAAATCCTTAATACATCAACGAATGGGAAGGGGATGGTCGGAAGGGCCCCAGTCGTCAATGATTATGGGGCCACTACTAAATATTAGGTTTTCTTTATCTCCTTACAGGAGTGAAACCTATAATTTATTAGTGGCCCCTCCATCATTGACGAACATGCCTGATTTCTAAGACTGGAGGGGGACATTCGTAATCATATCATAACTCTAGAAAAGCAGATAATCAAACAACCTCATAGTATTCTTACTTTGAAAATATATATAAATACGGCGCAGCCCATATATATACAAAAAAGGGGTTCAAGCAGGTGCGTGCTTCAAAGAAGCCTGCTTGACAAAAAAGGGTAACTCTGTTATTCTGTGAACAGATCTGTAGTTACAAAGGCACCCCACTCAACGAGTGGTGACAAAAATAACAAGTTATAAGTTTACCTGTGCACATAATAAACCCCATAATATTCGTGGAAATAATTTGCAAAAGATCTCCACTGTTTAATACTAAATTGCTTTCACAGCTAAAACTACTATAACAACCCCGTTGTTTGTACTAACATTGTACTAGCACAATTTTTCGCAGAGAAAGTTTCATATCACATTATCCATAAATTGTATCACAGCTCTTACATTCCGGCGGGGTCTAGGGTGTCCTATGTTACACTGACTGCACCCCCCCCCCCCTTTTTCCTTGAAAGTAAACAAAAGTAACTGAAGGGCCACCTAGACCCTCTGCCTTAAAGCTATACATGGTAAGGAAGGTTTGTCTAGAGCAACTGACAAGTATCTAGTCAAAAACGTATGATTAGACGCCGACAACTGTGTGGACGAAAGATCTTCTACTGAAAAGTTCTTCAGGAAATGTAAAGAGGCTGCCCATTTGCGTAAATCGTGGGCACTACCCACAATGCCGGGATTACTCTCTTTAATGACTTCGACCAGAAGAGAAGCTAATCTCCGTTTCAGTAAGCGTTTACCCGTACTCGCTACCCACAAAGCACTTTGGGGGTTAGAGGAGCCACTCTCAAATATTTGGTTAGAGCCTGCACTGGCCATAGAAATGGTGCACCTTTCCCCTTTTTAACGCCGGCACCGTGAACTCAGAAAACACGTGTGCACTGTGCTCAGTCTTGGCTACAAATCCCGGGGAAGGTGCAATGTGAATACATTCATTAAGTCTACCAAACCTAAGGCAATTAGGTGTGTTGCTCATCGCCGCCAGCTCAGACACTCTGTTCCCGGTGGCCAAAGCCAAAAGGAATACAGCCTTTTTTAAAGAGTAATGCAAAATCTGCAGTATTTTGGTACAGACGAGAGTGAAGTAAAGTAAAGTGAAGTACTTGGTCCAGAGACCAAGTAGGCATGAGCTGACGGGGAGGCGGGCGGAGTTTAAAACATGCCCTCATAAAACCTGTTTCCTCCGCTACCGGTATGGAGAGACCTGTAAGGTCTAAAAAGGGCACTCTAATCGCAGTTAAGTGATTTTTTAACGTTACCACAGATAAACGTTTCTGCTCAAACAGATAATATAAATAATTAAAAACTAATGCGACGATGCTTTGTCCAGAGACCATGTAGGCCTGAGCCGACGGGGAAGGTGGGCGGAGTTTAAAACCTGCCCACATAAATCACTTTCAGATAAATGTTTCTGCATGAACAGATAAATTAAATAATAAACAACCCCTGCCACCGGGGGCACAGTTCGTGTTGTTCGAAGAATCCGAGACGTAAAAGCTTGCCAATGCGATGGAAACTGTCGCTTTGTAGACTGGGTATATTGATTCGTGAATATCTTGGTCACGTCGCTACCAGATGGTGCTAGCCACTTGGCCTCCTGACTGTCCAAAATGAACAAGTCCGCGAGGTTTCTAGGTTGCCAACTGTGTTCTAAGTGGAACAACCCGACCAGGAGTGACACTGGGTGCGGGCACCACGTGTTCAAATGCTGGTACCCCACTGCGCCGGCCACAGGGGCGCGATTAGCGAGACAACGCCTCGCTAATCCTGTAGTTTGTGGACTACGTGGCACATTAGAGACGCGTCTGGCGGCGGAAAATAGATAAATGAAAATCAACCTGTTCTCGTCCGTCATCAGAGCGTCAGGTTCGTCCGCCGGCGTTATCGGCCGGCGGGTGAGGTATGACTGTGAGTATCGCCATACACCTTGGCTGTGGCTGTCCCTCGCTTGCGAGCTCGGTATACTGTACTCCCTGAATGGGAGCCCTCGTCCGAGTCCCGTAAAGGTTTATGATAATTAAAAGCTCCCATAGCTCGTTAACACATTGAAAGTAGAGCTGGGGAGCAAAATCATAAAGTATACTAATTAAGGTAATTTATATTTAAGTGTATTAAAATAAATTACTATCAATAAACATAATATTATCATAATATAATCATAGAAAATATATATGTTTATTATGATTCAGCTATTAAATTATTTCATTAACAAATAGAAATAAGATAGGGCTACCTGAGCTTAATGGCGTTGAACATACCGCAATGAGAGGTTCAAGTGCCGACACGACAGAGACTGGGGGAAAACTACCCCGCCCCCGGGAACTACCTGGTCACCTGGTGCAACACCGGTACTCCGCCCTGGAAAGAGAACTTTCCAGGGATTAATGCTCATAGGGTTACACCCAAAAAATGGTACAAAATATGTGCCTCAAAACCAACGAACCGTAGCACTCCATCACTACTTTTCGTTGTCCCTTTAGTTTCACATTAAAGATTTCAGCATATCTTTACCCGTCCAGAAGATTTAAGCATATCTTCTGAACCCTCATAAAGATGAAGCATATCTTTATTAAAGATGAAGTCTTGCCAGTATCCCTTTACACTTGAAACACTAGTAAGATTCCGGCATCTTGTTATCCTATAAAAAGTCAAAGCCTATCTTAATCTCTAATCTGGCTTCTCCCAGAAGCCCTCATAGATCGCTGTCTTGAAGGCCGTGACACCCTATTGTATCAATCAATTGTTTGGCAAAATATCGCGAATTGCAAATCAGTTAATATAACCACCCAACGGTACAACCGCCGGGTTTTATATGCAATGTCAAACCAATTGTACCTGCCCCAGACCTCTTTGTAAAAAGGTCGCCGGGAGGGAAAGACTAAACAAACAAACGGCATTGTTTCAATGGCTTATTAAGGATTTCAGCATATCTTTTACCTGTCTAAAAGAATTAAGCATAACTTCTTAATCCTCATAAAGATGAAGCATATCTTTATTAAAGATGAAGTCTTTCAAGTATCCCTTTACACTTTCAATTGTTTGGCAAATTATCTTGAATCGCAAAACCGTTAATATAACCACTCAAAGGTACAACCGCCGGGTATTATATGCAATGTCAAACCAATTATACCTGCCCCAGACCTCTTTGTAAAAAAGGTTGCCGGGAGGTAAAGACCAAACAAACAGACAGCAATGTTTCAATGGCTTTGAAAAGCAGAGAAAACTAAGTCCAACAGGTGTCAGCCTGATCACCTAGAAAACTGTGTGGAGCCCCCCTCGACGGGTATAACCCAGGAAGCCTGATCCCAGGCTCGATCATAGAAAACGCAGTTTCTGATGAGCCCTCAAGCGACCAAACTCGTCGGGGTAACTTACCTATTTTAGCCATCCTGACTAAAACTCGGTAAACAAAAACGGTGTCCTCGGAGCAACGAGAAAAACGCCGGAAAGGTAACCCACACTAAACTATACATGACAGGAGGGCGTAATGCATAAAGCAATGACTCACACAGGAGGCCTGATCCCAGGCTCGACCACAGAAAACGCAGTTTCTTATGAGCCCTCAAGCGACCAAACTTGTCGGGGTAACTTACCTATATTGAGCCATCCTGACTAAAACTAGGTAAACAAAAACGGTGTTCTCGGAGCAACGAGAAAAAACGCCGGAAAGGTAACCCTCACCAAACGAGACATTTTAACACATTTTATACAAAGGGTGTGTGCAAAAATAGGGATACCTGAACAGGAGGGCGTAATGCATAAAGCCAAAAACCGGGGCAAAGGTAGCCATGACAGAGACTGGTGGGATACTAACTCCAGGGGCTGCATAGACCCGCCGGGGCCCAGCTCTGGAAAAAGCAAATTTCCAGGAATTAATGCTCATAAGGTTAACCCAAACATGTTCGCACACAAGTGTTAAATAACCCGCCGTGTAACGAGACGTAATACTCAACGACTACAGCCTGCTACGCGGTGGGGTTTCCTAAGTAAAAGATTTCAGAATACCTTAATTTGTCCAAAAGATTTATGAATACCCTCTTGACATAATATATAAAGACCAGCATGGTGTTTATAACTGATTAAGTCTTTCCGGTGGTGTTTGTTTCAAGATTCAATTTTGGAAAAACCCCACCTAAAAAAGACGCCAGCCCCCGAATTATCTCGTAGATCAAAAACTGGGAAGCCTGACAAATATACGAGATCTAACTTCTCCCGAAGTATCGTTTTAGATCGCCGTATGATGAAGGCGGTGATACAAAACGTATCCCTCAATTGTCTGGTTAACTAACTGAATTGTAAATTCGTTATTCCCATTCCTCCAAGGAGCACCCGCCGGGTGAATATTAGTTGAAAAAATGTTAACCCCAATTGTGCGCTAAAGCGTCGTATGTTGAAGGAGGCGATACACAATGCATCCCTCAATTGTCTGGTCAACTAAACTGAATTTTGCAAATTCGGGCATCCCACCCTTCCAGGTTGCACCCGCCGGGTGATTTAAAGTTTTAAAAGTTAACCCCAATTGTTCCTAACCCCACTTCTTTATAAAAGATCGCCGGGGAGGAAATACAAATATTGCGAATTGCAAATCAGTTAATATAACCACCCAAAGGTACAACCGCCGGGTTTGACATGCAATGTCAAACCAATTGTACCTGCCCCAGACCTCTTTGTAAAAAAGGTCGCCGGGAGGGAAAGACTAAACAAACAAACGGCATTGTTTCAATGGCCTATTAAAGATTTCAGCATATCTTTTACCTGTCCAAAAAGAATTAAGCATAACTCCTTAATCCTCATAAAGATGAAGCATATCTTTAATAAAGATGAAGTCTTACAAGTATCCCTTTACACTTGAAACACTAGTAAGATTCAGGCATCTTTTTATCCCATAAAAAGTCTAAGCCTATCTTAATCTCTAATCCGGCTTCTCCCAGAAGCCCTCATAGATCGCCGTCTTGAAGGCTGTGATACCCTATTGTATCCATCAATTGTTTGGCAAATTATCTCGAATCGCAAATCCGTTAATATAACCACCCGCCGGGTTTGATATGCAATGTCAACCCAATGATACCTGCTCCAGACCTCTTTGTAAAAAGGTCGCCGGGAGGTAAAGACCAAACAAACAGACAGCATTGTTTCAACGGCTTTGAAAAGCAGAGAAAACCAAGTCCAACAGGTGTCAGCCTGATCACCTAGAAAACTGAGTGGAGCCCCCCCTCGATGGGAATAACCCAGGAAGCCTGATCCCAGGCTCGACCTTAGAAAACGCAGTTTCTGATGAGCCCTCAAGCGACCAAACTCGTCGGGGTAACTTAC
This sequence comes from Lithodes maja, assembly GCA_037953745.1. Taxonomy (NCBI): domain Eukaryota; kingdom Metazoa; phylum Arthropoda; class Malacostraca; order Decapoda; family Lithodidae; genus Lithodes; species Lithodes maja. Next base: position 67,848 of record JBAKBP010010247.1, on the reverse strand, counting down.
CTATTTTAGCCATCCTGACTAAAACTCGGTAAACAAAAACGGTGTTCTCGGAGCAACAAGAAAAACGCCGGAAAGGTAACCCACACTAAACGATACATTACAGGAGGGCGTAATGCATAAAGTAATGAATAACACAGGAAGCCTGATCCCAGGCTCGACCACAGAAAACGCAGTTTCTGATGAGCCCTCAAGCGACCAAACTCGTCGGGGTAACTTACCTATTTTGAGCCATCCTGACTCAAACTCGGTAAACAAACACGGTGTTCTCAGAGCAACGAGAAAAAATGCCGGAAGGGTAACCCACACCAAATGAGACATTTTAACACTTTTTAAACAAAGGGTGTGCGCAAAAATAGGGATACCTGAACAGGAGGGCGTAATGCATAAAGCAAAAACCGGGGCAAAGGTAGCCATGACAGAGACTGGTGGGATACTTACTCCAGGTTCTGCATAGACCCGCCGGGACCCAGCTCTGGAAAAAAACAAAAATTCCAGGAATTAATGCTCATAAGGTTAACCCAAACATGTACGCACACAAGTGTTCAAGAACCCGCCGGGTAACGAGACGTAATACCCAACGACTACAGCTCGCTACGCGGTGGGGTTTCCTAAGTAAAAGATTTCAGAATATCTTAATATGTCCAAAAGATTTACGAATACCCTCTGACATAATATATAAAGACCAGCATGGCGTTTATAACTGATTAAGTCTTTCCGGTGGTGTTTGTTTCAAGATGCAATTTTGGGAAGAAAAAAAAAACTAAAAAAGACGCCGGCCCCGGATGATCTCGTAGATCAAAAACTGGGAAGCCTGACAAATATACGAGATCTAACTTCTCCCGAAGTCTCTTTTTAGATCGCCGTATGTCGAAGGCGGCGATACAAAACGTATCCCTCAATTGTCTGGTTAACTAACTGAATTGTAAATTCGTTATGCCCATCCTTCCAAGGAGCACCCGCCGGGTGTGAATAATAGTTTAAAAAAAAAAAAAAAAACGTTAACCCCAATTGTGCCCTAAAGTGCCGTATGTTGAAGGTGATACACAATGCATCCCTCAATTGTCTGGTCAACTAAACTGAATTTTGCAAATTCGGGCATCCCACCCTTCCAGGTTACACCCGCCGGGTGATTTAAAGTATAAAAGTTAACACCAATTGTTCCTAACCCAACTTCTTTGTAAAAGATTGCCGGGGAGGAAATACAACAACAGCATAGTTTTTTATATCGGTTTTGCAAAACCGAAAAAACTACAAACAACACGTGTCCGTATGAACACTGTTAGATGGGTACTGCCAACCCGCCGGGAAACATAAGGAGCCTGCAACAGGCACCCCAGAGACGCAGTCCTGGGGAGCTACAGACACCCACTCGCCGGGGAAACAAGCCTGTTTTAAAACCACGCGTGGCCAAAACTCGGCAACCAGACGGGGTTATCAAGGTGAAACCGAGAAAAACCCGCCGGGAAAAAACCCCACCTCGTTCAGATACCATCTGAACGCACCACCGGACCGAGGCGTAGCCAAAACACAACTAATGCCGGGCCCAACATAGTCCGTGGAAATAGCCAATACACAACTAACCCAGGACACATAAATAGTCCGTGGAAATAGCCAATACACAACTAAACCAGGACACACATGACACATATTGAAAAATAAATCAATAACACTTGTATATGTGGTAAAGCTACGAGAGGCTGGCTAGGCCTAGGCAGACGGATAACATTAACATGTCGGAATATAAACAAAAGTACTGAATTATATCACAACAGGAACCACCGCCAACACCCCACTGTAGCAAATACTTCCGGCACAGGGAAGAACTGACTCGGGACCCAGAAAAAACTTCACTAAGTGAAGAAAAATATGCTGGGAACGTCAGCAAAAATACGCTACCTCATCAGAAAGATAAAAGGAAGCAATAACGCGTAATGAAAGCCGCCTGCATCACAAAGCTAGCTAACTGTGAAAAAATTCACCTGTCCACAACAGGACCACGAGGGTACATCCGAAATAGATGCCCCAAACACACGACCCAAAATACACTGCACTGCGGGCAACCAGCCCAGGATACTCCTGCTACGCCTATCCTAACCTTACTCGATACATCCCGGAGTAAACAAATGAGAAAAAACTCACTAGGGACGCAGCAAATGCGAAACCAGCGGAGCGTGGAGAGACACGTCCGGGCCGGCTGATCGCAGAGCAGAGAAGGAAGAATGACGCCTGAATCAGCGTCTGGTCAAAGATCCTCACAAGTACATCCACGATATGATGGAAAGCTTATTGGATAGTTATTCTTATTTTCTTTTTGTTTTTATTTTTTACAAAGTTTTTTCGTAGTGAGAACCCAATTCATAATGACTGAAGCCATGAGTGAGGTCGCGTGCGCTCATGATGAAGGCTCCTCAGATTTTAAATGCTCTGCGCGGTAGATTCAAACTACGGCGGATTAGTGTTTGAAGAGGATGCCTTATGTAATAGGCATGTTCGTCAATGATGGAGGGGCCACTAATAAATTAAGATATTTCAGTTTGTATCGCCGCCTTCAACATACGGCGATCTAAAAAGATACTTCGGGAGAAGTTAGATCTCGTATATTTGTCAGGCTTCCCAGTTTTTGATCTACGAGATAATTCGTGGGCCGGCGTCTTTTTTAGTTTTTTTTTTTTCCAAAATTGAATCTTGAAACAAACACCACCGGAAAGCCTTAATCAGTTATAAATGCCATGCTGGTCTTTATATATTATGTCCGAGGGTATTCATAAATCTTTTGGACAAATTAAGATATTCTGAAATCTTTTACTTAGGAATCCCCACCGCGTAGCGAGCTGTAGTCGTTGAGTATTACGTCTCGTTACCCGGCGGGTTATTTAACACTTGTGTGCGAACATGATTGGGTTAACCTTATGAGCATTAATTCCTGGAAATGTTCTTTTTTTCCAGAGCTGGGTCCCGGTGGGTCTATACAGAACCTGGAGTAAGTTTCCCACCAGTCTCTGTCATAGCTACCTTTGCCCCAGTTTTTGCTTTATGCATTACGCCCTCCTGTTCAGGTATCCCTATTTTTGCGCACACCCTTTGTATAAAATGTGTTAAAATGTCTCGTTTGGTGTGGGTTACCTTTCCGGCGTTTTTCTCGTTGCTCCGAGAACACCGTTTTTGTTTACCGAGTTTTAGTCAGGATGGCTAAAAATAGGTAAGTTACCCCGACGAGTTTGGTAGCTTGAGGGCTCATCAGAAACTGTGTTTTCTGTGGTCGAGCCTGGGGTCAGGCTTCCTGTGTTATTCCCGGCGAGGGGGGCTCCACACAGTTATCTAGGTGATCATGCTGACACCTGTTGGATATGGTTTTCTCGGCTTTTCAAAGCCATTGAAACAATGCTGTCTGTTTGTTTGGTCTTTGCCTCCCAGCGACCTTTTTACAAAGAGGTCTGGGGCAGGTATAATTGGTTTGACATTGCATATAAAACCCGGCGGTTGTACCTTCGGGTGGTTATATTAACGGATTTGCGATTCGCGATAATTTGCCAAACAATTTTTTTTTTTTTTTTTTTTTTCTATGTGATTGAGGGAGGCAAAAGGCATAACTGCCTATAGCGAGTGCCTCCCCCATAGTTGAAAGAGTGACAGGGCCAAAATCAAGGGACGTTCGAGCCAAAATGCCTGGACACACAGAGTTTGAAGCAATTTAAGTCATAAGAAGAGGGAAAGACTGATTCTGGGAGAGAGTTCCAGAGCTCAGATGTTGAGTAGAAGAAAGTTTGAGAGTAACGTTTCACTCTTGGGTTGGAGAGTTGCACAGAGTAGGGGTGGGATTGAGTTGCAAGACGGGTACCACGTGCCCTACGTAAAGGAGGTGGTATGCACTGGGATAGCTCTGAGGAACACTGATTATTATAGTAGCGATAGAATAGCGAGAGAGATGCAACATTGCGGCGGAGAGAGAGAGATTGCAGAGAGTTGGTGAGTGGACGGGAGTTAATGATACGAAAGGCCTTCCTTTCAACTTTGTCTAGGAGAGCGGTGTGAGTGGAACCTCCCCACACATGTGAACAATACTCAATACAAGGGCGCACTATGCCCCTGTACAGAGCAAGAAGCTGTGCAGGGGAAAAGAACCCCCTAAGGCGGTTGAGCACACCCAGCTTCTGGGAGGCTGCCTTAGCAAGACTGGTAATATGGTCCTTCCAAATGAGAGCAGAAGAAAAAGAGACACCAAGAATATTGAGAGAAGATGAAGGGTTGATTTTTGTATTGTTGAAGAATAAGGGATAGTCCGCTGGGAGATCCTGACGGGTAGATAGATGGAGAAATTGGGTTTTGGAAGCATTAAAGTTAACAAGGTTTTCTCTGCCCCAATTGGAAATAGTATTTAGATCAGAATTTAAGAGTTCTATGGCTTCATTACGTTTGTCGTTGAGGGATTGCTGGCTGGGGCGTTCTGAAAAACTAATGGAGTAGTGTAAGGTTGAGTCGTCTGCGTATGAATGGATGGGAATTAAGGTACAGTTAAGGAGATCATTTATAAAAATTAGAAAGAGAATAGGAGATAGGACAGAGCCCTGAGGAACACCGGAGTTTATAGGGTGAGGAAGTGAACAATGGCCGTCCACAACCGCAGCTATGGAACGGCCGGAAAGGAAATTAGAGACAAAGGCACAGATGGAGGGATAGAAACCGAAGGAGGGTAGTTTAGAAATTAAAGATTTATGCCAGACTCTATCGAAGGCTTTCGATATGTCTAGTGCAATAGAAAAAGTCTCACCGAAGTCCCGAAAGGAGGATGACCAAGAGTTAGTAAGATATGAAAGAAGATCACCAGTAGAGCGACCCTTAAGGAAGCCATACTGGCGATCTGAGAGCAGATTATGAGAAGAGAAATGCTTAAGAAATTTGGAAGCAAGAATAGTTTCAAAAACTTTAGAAAGACAAGAGATAAGAGCAATTGGACGATAGTTGGAGGGTTGAGAGCGGTCACCCTTCTTTGGGACAGGTTGAATGTGAGCAAACTTCCAGCATGAAGGGAAGACGTTAGAGGATAGACAGAGACGAAAGAGTTTGCCTAGGCAGGGAGTCAGCACGGAAGCACAGTTTTTGAGAACAACAGGAGGAACACCGTCCGGACCGTACGCCTTATTAGTGTTAAGCCCAGAGAGGGTAGAAAGTACATCTTTAGAAGAGATTAGGATATTAGGCATAAGTAAGAGAGAGGAGGGCGGAGAGGGAGGAATAGCACCGGAATCATCCAAGGTGGAGTTTCTAGCAAAAGTTTGAGCGAAGAGTTTAGCTTTGTCAGAGGAAGAAGTGATGGTTGTGCCATCAGAGTGGGAAAGGGGAGGGAAAGACGAGGAAGAGAAATTGTTGGAGAGGTTTTTGGCTAGATGCCAGAAAGCTTGGGAAGAGCTAGAGTTGGATAGTTCAGTGCATTTATTATTGATGAAAGAGTGTTTGGCAAGTCGAAGAACAGATTTGGCTTGATTCCGGGCAGAAACATATGAAGAATGAGAGTCTTGAGTTTTAAGGCGTCGGTACCGTTTGAATGCTTCCTCCTTATTGCGGACAGCAGTAGAACAGGCGTGAGTAAACCAAGATTTTTTAGCATTAGTCTGAGAGAAAGAGAATGGAATGTATGCTTCCATGCCCGATAGGATTACCTCGGTAATGCGTTCAGCACTCTCCGAGGGTCCTCGGCCATGGAAGCAGAAATCATTCCATGGGAAATCAAAGAAGTACTGCCGAAGAGCCTCCCAGTCGGCAGCGCCAAAGTGCCACAAGCGCCGCCGGCTAGGAGGATCGGGTGGCTGTACTGGAGAGATAGGACAGGTGACAGAGATAAGTTTATGGTCGGAGGAGCCCAAAGGAGAGAAAAGATCGACAGTATAAGAAGAAAGGTTAGAAGTTAGAAACAGGTCAAGAATGTTGGGCCGATCTCCGATGCGATCCGGGATACGGGTGGGTTGCTGAACTAACTGCTCTAGGTCATTTAGGATAGAAAAGACGTAGGCTTGTTCACCAGGTGGATCAGTAGTGTGAGAGGAGAGCCATTGGCGGTGGTGAACGTTGAAATCTCCTAAGATGGAGATTTCTGAGAAAGGAGAAATGGATAGAATGTGTTCCACTGTAGAGTTTAGATAGTCAAAGAATTTAGGAAAGTTGGTAGAGTTAGGGGAAAGATAGACAGCACAGAAATATTTAGTAAGAGAATGACAGGAAAGTTTGAGCCATAAAGTTGAGAATTCAGAGGAGTCGAAATCGGGAACACGAGAGCAAGTGAGTTTGTTGGGCACATATGCACAACATCCGCCATTGGCTTTGAAACTAGGATAGAGAAAGTAGGAGGATACAGAGAAGGGGTTGCTGGATGTTGCTACAGACACCTGGGTTTCGGTGAGGAAGAGAAGATCAGGTTTGTAGGAGGAGAGATGGTGCTCAACAGAGTGAAAGTTAGAGGAAAGTCCGCGAATGTTGCAGAAATTAATAGAAAGAGTAACAGGCCGAGGTCCAGGTAATTGTGTGGGGTCGTCAGGGGATGGTCGGTCGGGTGAGGGGGCATTTATGGTCCCCCCCCCTGGGGACTCCGAGGCTGGGCTAAAATTAATCATTTTTGTGTTTTTTTAATTTTGGTGTGGAGGAATGAAGTGTGGTGTGCATGTTTAGTGTAGTGAAGTGGATAGGAGGAGGAGGTGTTTGTGAGAGCTAGCTGGATTGCTCTCAGTGTAAATGAGGCACAAAGAAAATCAGTAAGAGAGGCCAAGCAAATGAAACAGGAGTTCCAGCGACTCTTTATCACATGCCTATAACCTCACCTGGGTCTAGCCCTGATCGATTGGTGCCTACAATCTCCCTCAATTGTATCAATTGATTGATACAATAGGGTATCACAGCCTTCAAGACGGCGATCTATGAGGGCTTCCAGGAGAAGCCGGATTAGAGATTAAGATAAGCTTAGACTTTTTATGGGATAAAAAGATGCCGGATTCTTACTAGTGTTTCAAGTGTAAAGGAATACTTGAAAGACTTCATCTTTAATAAAGATATGCTTCATCTTTATGAGGATTCAGAAGATATGCTTAAATTCTTTTGGACAGGTAAAGATATGCTGAAATCTTTAATAAGCCATTGAAACAATGCTGTTTGTTTGTTTGGTCTTTCCCTCCCGGCAACCTTTTTACAAAGAGGTCTGGGGCAGGTAGAATTGGTTTGACATTGCATATAAAACCCGGCGGTTGTACCTTCGGGTGGTTATCTTAACTGATTTGCAATTCGCGATAATTTGCCAAACAATTGATTGATACAATAGGGTATCACGGCCTTCAAGACGGCGATCTATGAGGGCTTCTGGGAGAAGCCGGATTAGAGATTAAGATAGGCTTAGACTTTTTATGGGATAAAAAGATGCCGGAATCTTACTAGTGTTTCAAGTGTAAAGGGATACTTGAAAGACTTCATCTTTAATAAAGATATGCTTCATCTTTATGAGGATTCAGAAGATATGCTTAACCTGACAAGCGCTAAATAGACCTAGGGGCTAGGGTAGTTATTTGTGCATTTCTAGCCTTGGATTCTGACAGAATTCGTTATATTTACAATATAGAGCATTATTTGTTTTCGGTATGCTTTTATTTTACATATATGATGTATATATGAACCTTCAAGAGTGCTAAAATAAGTGGGAAAAGCATTTGGGTGGTGAAAAACGAAGATATTGGCCACCCGGTCATAATCTCAGGCGAGAGAGAGCCACAGGCAACCCTCCTCTCTCGCTGTCTGTGAGGTAACTGAGACGAGCGGGGCGGTGTGGGCCGGTGTCTGGGTGTTACATAACAATCTTTTCTGCAACCCACTTGTGCTACATTATCGCGGGAGAGAAAAATAACCGATAAATGATGATAATAAGAGGGAAAATAGGTGATAATTGAGGAGGGGAGGGAGGGGGGAATAAGGTGGGGAAGGAGGGGAGGGGGGTGGGTGAGATTTACATGGATGAGTACTGGAGGGGAATTATCTCACCTAGAGACAAATTCCTTTGTTTTGATAGGCCCTTTTTTTTTTTGGAAAGCTTTTTTTATGGTCTTGCTTCCGTGAGGCCTATCGCGTTCCCTATAGGAAGCCTTCCGTGAGGCCTATCGCGCTTGCCGGGTTAAATCTTCTGGACAGGTAAAGATTGTTACAATAAGGAAAGAGATTGGATGATTTTGAGTACGGTACTGGGTATCAGGATCTATAAATTTAAGTCAATCATATAACCTTTGTTACTAATTTACTAATCCTGCATGATATAACCAAGAACTTTGCATGAAACATTTTGTCATTTTCAGAACATTGAATATTAATGTTCTAATGTACTAACTTTACTAATATACCAACAATTACTAATCCCATATAATCTCATAAAATAGATTCTTTATGTTTAGTTGGCACAAGGGTATACAATATATTTTTGTATCATATACATTCACTATTTGTGGATATTCTCATGTAGAACAGTATTATCAACTAATAATTAACCTACCTCACCTAGTCTTGTAATACCATATCAATAGATTTGACTAATATACCTCATCTACTTCATATCTCATATTTACATACTAATAGATTAATATTCTAACAAAATTAATCACATTCCATACTGTACTAAAACACTAATTACTGTACCGGTAACATACTGTATACAGTACAGTACCAGTAACTTAACAAATCATAGTACTGTACAATTTTATAAATCATATTGGTACTATTATTACTCTAGCTCATGTGCCATAATAGAATAAGCATTACTTAATAATCCTAGGGGACCTCAAAATGTCAAAATATGATTATTCTTATAATACCAATTTCACTGGTAGCTATCTTCTCAAAAGAGAGAGGATGTTACAATATTGGTAATAATATTGTAAGCTAAATATATAATCTACAGGCGAGCCGATATCAAGGCATGGCTTCCTAAACCTCCCTTGACGACAAGAAGCATGTAACCAGACTCCCCCAATATATGTGAACCCCTATCCAGTGTGTCTCATTAAGAACCCGATATATATACTCATATCGACAAAGATATGCTGAAATCTTTAATATGAAACTAAAGGAAAACGAAAAGTAGTGGTGGAGTGCTACGGTTCGTTGACCGGCGGTTTTGTGGCACATATTTTGTACCATTTTTTGGGTGTAACCCTATGAGCTTTAATCCCCGGAAATTTTTCTTTCCAGGGCGGAGTACCGGTGTTGCACCAGGTGACCGGGGGCGGGGTAGTTTTCCCCCAGTCTCTGTCATGTCGGCACTTGAACCTCTCATTGCTGTATGTTCAACGCCGTTAAGCTCAGGTATCCCTATATTATTTTATTTGTTAATGAAATCATTTAATCATTGAATAATAATAAACATATATATTTTCTATGATTATATTATGATAATATTGTGTTTATTTATAGTAATTTATTTTAATACAATTAAATATAAATTAAATTAATTAGTATACTTTATGATTTTGCTCACCAGCTCTGCTTTAAATGTGTTAATGAGCTATGGGAGCTTTTAATTATCATAAACCTTTACGGGACTCGGACGAGGGCTCCCATTCCGAGAGTATACCAAGCTCGCAAGCGAGGGACAGCCACAGCCAAGGTGTATGGCGATACTCACAGTCCTGGCAGGACAGAACACATCCCTTTGTGACTCAACTAGTGCTGACGTCCACCGGGATGCCGATGTTCCATCTTCTATCCCAGTTTTAACATGGCAACATGTGGAGGTCCCGGCTTCAGCGGGATCTTCCCATGATAAGCCAGACTTAACGGATGAAGAACAACGATCTCTGGTCTCAGAGATGGAGGTTGAAGAGTCCAGTCATCTTCTAGGCGACTCTCAGGGTACTGTCAAATCTCCACGGAGTTCGACATCGGCTAGGTATGTACCGGCGGAAGAGATTGATGGACTACTATTGAATGCACTTAATAGGTTCTTTGGCCCTACGCCGGAAACTCCTACAGTTGATACGGGAGATCCCGCGATGTCGACGAATGTGCGACCTCTGGCTACATCCTTTGCTTTAGCTAAAATACCTAACCATCCTCTTGTGTCAGATCCAAATTCCAATGTGCCAGGCACAGCAGCTCTCACTACTTCCAATGTGCGAGTCATATCAGACATATCTCCCCCTCCTTTAGACAAGGCGTCAGTCAAAAACAGGAGCTATGCCTCTTTTATACGGGCCTGATGAGTCAGGGGTAGCAATGTTACGGAAATGTTTTGGATGTTCATATTAAGGCCATTCCAAGTTATTATAACCATGACTTAATCTTCCCACCAAATCCCTCCAGAACACCATTCTTGGTTCTCTCTTCCGGTTTTTGGTGCCGGCGGAGTCCCCTCTGCTTTGTTTGACTTCTTGGCCGCCACCCCCCAAATAATCATTTTGTGCGAATTATAAGATCCCTTTAGCACGCCTTCTCCAGCTTACCTAGACCGCGAGTTTAGGTTAAGAGGAAAAGCGTTTAAACTGTTTTCGCAATATATGGTTCCCAGAAAGTAACAAAGTCTCTGTTACGCTCTTCTCAGGCAATAGAAGCCGCGGAAGTCAGGAAAGCCATTGAACTTTCCCGGCGCTTGCTTCTCCAGACTTCCATCCAAGTCTTTAAAGTTACGCATCATGCATGTCTACGTTACGTTAAACCATCTCAAATCTCTAGGATTCAAGGTCAACTTAGTAAAAGTCAAACCCTTGTTCCCTCACGAGTATTTCAGGGGATAGGGCTGGTCGAGGACACAGCTTCTCTCACTCTGAGTCAGAGTGTGGACACTCAACACAGATTTCGCAAAAACTGTTTATGTTTTTCCACAGTCTGACTACGACACGGAGACTTTGGGAATCTCTAGTCGGTTCTCTCAACTGGGTTCAGCTAACTGTGAAGTTGGGCCGGTTGAAAGTCTAACGTTTAATCTTGGAGGGCAACAAATTTTTCCCACTATTACCGGCGGGGATAGTATGGCCTATCCCAACGTTATTACACAACTTACTAGCGGTTTGGGCGACGAGAGAAATGTTGCACGCAGTCATGTCATGAACCTCTCCTCCGCCGTCGGTATGGGTGGACATGGATGCGTCAGGAACGATAGTTTGGGGCTTTTAGTCAAACCTCGGGCATCAGGGTCAAAGGTTTTGGTCCCATTTAGACATCTTCCACATCAATGTCAAAGACTTACTAGTCCCCTTATCTGTCCTTCAGGCTCACGGCTCTGCTTTACGGGGCAAGTCGGTGGCCTTCAGAATGGACAATCTGAATGCGGTTCACTGTATTCAGAAACAAGGGTCAATGAGATCTCGGGAGTGGCTAAACGTGTCAGAAAAGATTTTTATACTAGCCAACAGGCTGGACATTCATCTTCACGCATCTTATCTCCCAGGCGTAGCAAACGTCTGGGCAGACGCTCTGTCTCAGAGACAAAGCACAACAGTAGAATTGGCGCTCTTGCGATTGCGGAGCATTACCATCCACAAGTGGATTTGTTTGCGTCTGAGAAGACTCACAAACTCCCACTGTACCTCACCCGCCGGACGATAACGCCGGCAGGCGGACCATACGCTCTGATGACGGACGGGAACAGGTTGAGTTCCATTTATCTATTTTCCGCCGCCAGACGCGTCTCTAATGTGCCACGTAGTCAACAAACTACAGGATTAGCGAGGCGTAGTCTCGCTAATCGCGCCCCTGTGGCCGGCGCAGTGTGGTACCAGCATTGGAACACGTGGTGCCTGCACCCAGTGTCACTCCCAGTCGGGTTGTTCCACTTAGAACACAATTGGCAACCTAGAAACCTCGCGGACTTGTTCATTATGGACATTCAGGAGGCCAAGTGGCTAGCACCATATGGTAGCGACGTGACCAAGATATTCACGAATCAATATACCCAGTCTACATAGCGACAGTTTCAATCGCATTGGCAAGCTTTTACGTCTTGGATTCTTAGAACAAAACAAACTGTGCCCTCGGTGGCGTTGGTTGTTAATTATTTAATTTATCTGTTCATGCAGAATCATTTATTTGAAAGTGATTTATGTGGGCAGGTTTTAAACTCCGCCCACCTCCCCGTCAGCTCATGTCTACCTGGTCTCTGGACAAAGCATTGTCGTTATTTTCGTTCCCGTATGTACCAAAGACTGCAGAATTTACAAAAAGGGCAGTATTCCTTATGGCTTTGGCTACCGGGAACAGAGTATCTGAGCTGGCGGCGATGAACAACACACCTAATTGCCTCAGGTTTGATAGGCTTCATGAGTGTATTCACATTGCACCTTCCCCAGGATTCATAGCCAAGAATGAGCACAGTGAACACGTGTTTTCAGAGTTCACGGTGCCGGCGTTAAAAAGGGGAAAGGTGCACCATCTTTTTGCCTAGTGCAAGCTCTAACCAAATATTTAAGAGTGGCACCTCTAAATCACCAGGGTGCTTTATGGGTCGCAAGTCCGGGTGAATGCTTGATGGAGCGTACACTGGCTTCTCTCTTGGTCGAGGACTTTAAAGAGAAGAATCCCGGCGTTGTGGGTAAGACCCACGATTTACGCAAGGGGGCAGCCTCTTTACGTTTCCTTAATAATCTTTCGGTGGAAGTTATTAAGTCCACACAGTTGTGGGCCTCTAATCAGGAGTTTTTGACTCGATACCTTTCAGTACTCTGGACAAACCTTCCTTGCCATGTATAGCTTTACGGCAGAGGGTCTAGGTGGCCCTTTTAGTCACGTTTTGTTTAATTTCAAGAAAAAAGGGGGGGAGGGTGCAGTCAGTGTGACATAGGACACCCTAGACCCCTCCGGAGTATGTGTTCGGAACATACGAGCTGTGATACTGTTTGTAGGCATTGTATTATAAAATTTCTCTGTAGTATTCATTGCAGGAAATTGTGCTAAAGGCCAATAGTAGTGTTACAACAATTCTTGTTGTAAGTAGTTTTGGCTGTGAAGCAATAGAATTTTAAGAAATCTCGGTAGTTGCAACTACGACTTTTACTTTTGAAGTATTTACTTCTGCATAAGTACACGAGTTCAGTACTTCTACGAAAGTACAAGAATTCATTTATGTTTGGTTATATTTTTAGGAATATATCCACTAGTTAATGGGGTTTATATGTGCACATGTAAACTTATAAGTTTTTAGTTTTCACCACTTACTTTAAGTGGGGTGCCTTCTTAACTAGCAGATCTATGTACAGAGTCTCAGAGTTAACCCTTTTTCAAGCAGGCTTCTTTGAAGCACGCTCCTGCTTGTACCCCTTTTTGAAGATTTAGGCTGTATAAAGTTTATGCACCCGAATATATCTTTTTTACAAAAGTAAGAATACTATGTGGTTGTTTGATTATCTGCTTTTCTAGAGTTACAATATGATTACGAATGTCCCCCTCCAGTCTTAGAAATCAGGCATGTTCGTCAATGATGGAAGGGCCACTAATAAATTATAGGTTTGACTCCTGTAAGGAGATAAAGAAAACCTAATATTTAGTAGTGGCCCCGTAATCATTGACGACTGGGGCCCTCCCGACCATCCCCTTCCCATTCGTTGATGTATTAAGGATTTTGGTTTACTTGATATGTCAGTGAAGGAAGAATGACGCCTGAATCAGCGTCTGGTCAAAGATCCACACAAGTACATCCACGATATGATGGGAAGCTTATTGGATAGTTATTCTTATTTTCTTTTTGTTTTTATTTTTTACAAAGTTTTTTCGTAGTGAGAACCCAATTCATAATGACTGAAGCCATGAGTGAGGTCGCGTGCGCTCATGATGAAGGCTCCTCAGATTTTAAATGCTCTGCGTGGTAGATTCAAACTACGGCGGATTAGTGTTTGAAGAGGATGCCTTATGTAATAGGCATGTTCGTCAATGATTACGGGGCCACTACTAAATATTAGGTTTTCTTTATCTCCTTACAGGAGTCAAACCTATAATGTGATCAGATGGCTCTGTCTTTTCTTGAACTTTGTGTTACACATAACCATGTTGAGTGCAACGCAGGACTCCAGTATATATTCTCCTTCCGTAACTATTTCCTCCATGTACCTGCAGATGCTCCCACGTGACCATTCAGGTCCCCCCCCCCCCCTCCCCCACGATTGTTATTTCATTCTGCGAGAGGCCTGAAATGACACTGACGGTGTCATTCCAGAAGTCCTCTTTTATCTCTTTCTGTAGACCAGCCTGTGGGGCATATGCAGATATCACATTCAGAATTCTTTCACCAACTTTCAACTTCAAAACTATCAGCCTTTCACTAACTCTCGTAATCTGAAGCACGTTTTCCGCCAGCTCTTCAGCCACCAGAACACCCACTCCTTCTTTTGCTTTATCAGTCTCCACCACCAGTTAACCTCAATGTACCAGAGCATTTTGCAATTTATGTACATACAGTACCTCTTCGCCAAAATGACTCATAACATGATGCTCTCCTCAAGAAAGCTGAGAGGTGACCGAGTCTGGCAGGGTGGTGGGTTGAGACTCACCAGCACCTAGCAGTAATGCCCTCAAGTCAAGTGGCTCATACTCGACCGACTGGCGGCAGTACTGCGCGTGTAGTGGTTGTATTTGAGTGTGTGATCTGCGCTTTCTTAGTATTTTTAATGCATCAGATAATTGCATCATTCTTTTTTATTACATGCAAATTGTTTTAAAGTATACAGTACAGTATTCCTAATTTCAGATTATCACAATGACAAACAGTGTGGATGACATAATTTGTTAGTAGTCTTGGCAAATCCAACGTCAAGGCTATTAACCTAATTGCAATGACGACTTGTCTAATTTGACTGCTATGTCGTCATTCCAACCGCGGTTAAAAAGAAAACGTCTAGAGTCTACTCCTTATCTTGCTCTAGGAGACGTTGTACATTAACCAAAACTACCACCGAAGGTGAAAAAAGCATAGAAGAGAGGAAAAAGGGGTTTACCTTAGTTACCGCTCAAGGCCCATCCCGTGTTCCGTCATGCGCAGATCCCTGTCGAACGTGCGCATAAGCGACCCTCTCTTGTTATCATTTTTTCACGCGTCGCCATTGTTGAAGTCCGCTTTTGTTGTGCTCCTTCAATTCATCCTGTTTTAGGTTCGTTTCGGCTTTTCTGGCCTTCTTTTTGTTAGACAGATGTTACGTGATCTAGGACACACGTAAATGGGCTCCTCAGTGTGTTTAATGGAGACGCGTGTGGAAATAGCTACCGAAGGTACGGGGGCGCTTGGCGTTCCCCGTGTATATTTTTTCATTCTTTCTCTTTTCATATTCTTTTTTCCTGTTAGTCTGGGCATAGTTTAGCTTTTAGCTTCATTTAGCCTAGCTTGTTTATCATTCAGGACTTGCTATGCCCCTATGAGTTCTCATTTTTTCATAGCCTAGGTGTACAGTTGGGTCACAATCTGAGATTTCGTGGTGGCGGTGCTGTTTGTAGTGTTTGTGTCAGCCGCATAAATAGCGTTATTCCCGAGTCCCCCCTTTCGAGCCTTCACTGTGTCTCAAGGGCCTGGGCGCTTGGTGGTTCGTGATATCCAGGGGTACCCCACGGGGGCCTCTCCCTCACACCACAGGGTTTTTCGCCCCTGACACATTCTCTACTTGCGGCTAGGCCACCCTTTTTCTCGCCAGTTTCATTTACTGGTTTTTGTGTTCCCTTCCTGTTTTCACCTCCATCCTTTCATAGCTTTTGCCCAATCCTGGGGTACCCCACGGGGGCCCCTGTTTGTGCCAAACCACCCAACCTGCCACTTCTCCTCATGGGCTTTGCTCTATCTCTGTGGGTTGGGTGGTTCCCGGGGGATGTGCCTCCTCTCCCCTGGTGTGTCTTCCTTGCCTCTCCCTTGACCGGTTGAGTCAGGATATTATCAAGGAAGACACTGCTCAGCTTGATGGTCATCGTCGCTTGGAGTTCATAAGGAGTTGACGCTTGTTTGCGGGCCTTTTTTGGTTTTCCTAGACGCCCCTCTCGCTTTTTCGGCACCGGGCCCTCTCGGCCGGTCCCGCAAATTTGCGGAGTGCTCGATTCGGTCCTCTGGGTCGTTTCGGCTCCCCGCAAATTTGCGGAGATCGCTGGGGGGTCTCGTGGCGATGTGGGAGGGTTGTGTCGGTACGGTTCTACCTCCATTGGCCCGCAAATTTGCGGTTATAGTTGGCTTTCACTGTTGACCCTTTTTTGTGTCATATTGTTGCCTGTTACTATATTGGTGTCTACACTTTATGGTGTTAGGGCCCTGCATGTGAGGTGTTGAGTGGTGTTTAACACTTTCTCCATCTTTGCAGGTTCTGCTTGTGCTCTTGCGCATCGCCCGCCCTCATCACCTCCCTCGGTGTTCCCGGTTTCGTGTGAGTACGCCTTCCAGTTTGCATGTGTATTCTTGTTTACCCATGCTCATTCCCTGGTTTTTATTGGACATTCTCTTCGCTTACTCCGTCACCGTGCTGCTTATGCTGTGTTCTTCCATTGCAGGTGTGATGCCTTGCTTTCGCCAGGGCTGTGGCTCCCCGTGTTTAGAGTGCCACAGGTCCTGCCTACGCCACTCCCAATGTGTGTCCTCTACGGCCTACCTCCCTGCGCTGTGTGGCCCGTGTATGGACCTGGTCGATGTCGTGGACCATCACCCTGGTTCCTCTGACGCGGCGGTGGCCTCTGCATCCCTTCAGTCCGTGTGGGCGGTGGTCTCCCACCACATTCGATCTGTGGGCCATCGCTCCCCGGCTTTTGTGGATGACCGGATCCGTGTGGCCCTGGGCATCCCTGACCCGTCTGGGGGCCGTTTACCTGGCCCTCTCCCTGCTCGGGCCCTTCTTCCTGGGTCCCGTGGTCGGTCGTCGCATCGTCGGGAGGATCCCCAGCTCCGTCCACGCTCTCGCTCTCCTCGTCGTCCATCCTCTACTGCCCCTCCTCGTCCTCCTGATGGCCTTGACTCCGGCCGTCGCCCTCGTCATGGTTCTCGCCCTGAGGCCGGGGTTAGCGTCTCTGCCCCTGTACGCCCTCCCCTGGCCTCTCCGGATAGGGGCTCTACTACTTTCCGCCCGCTTCCCCTGCACAAAAGACGTCCTCTTCATGTGTCCTCTACGCGCGCGGATGTACATACTGTAGCTGGCCCTCTGCTCCCTCCTCCTACTCTGTCCAGGGGGGACCGCCAGGTTGTACAGGTAGTTGCTTCTCCTCCTACTTCTCCTGCTTCTGTGCCTCTTCTTCCTTCGCGGTCTCGTCCCAAGGTGGAGGTCCCTCCCTCCTCCTCCTCGGTGTCGGGCCGCCCTGTTCTCTCAGCCCCGGGGATCCTTGCTCTGTTTCCCCCCGCGGCTCCTTCTGACCTCCTTTCACCCGGCCAGCCTTCCCACTCCCGTCATCCTACTCCTCTTCCTTCTTCTATACCTGATCTTCGACTCCCGGCTCCCCGAGTGGGTACCCCGCCGCTTGACTCGGTAGAGTATAGCGAAGTTTCGGGGTCCCCTTTCTCGGGGGCTGACGTGTCGCTGGAAGAGGGGGATGATGATGTTTCCCCCTCGGGCGTTAGTGAGCGGGGGCGAGACCCTCTGGGACGCCACGGCAGTCGTCGCTCGCCTTCTTTGGGCCGCGACGCTGCTGTTTCGTGTCATGGGTCTCGCTCTCGCTCACGCTCGCCCCTGCGGGCCGAACAATCTTCGGGGGGGTCGCCTCTCTCGGATCGATTTTCGGCTATGCAGGGGTGGGTTGTGTCACACTTCGACGCGCGATTGGAGGCGATGCAGGAATCCCTCTTGTCGCGCTTCTTGGCGGTGACACAACCTCAGCGCCTCACCCAACCTACCCCTGCTTTGGTCCCCCTCCCCTCTGCGGTGGACCACATTCCCTCTCGCCCTGCTTCTCCTCCTGCCCGGTCGTCGGATAGCACTGCTCCTGCCCTGGCTCAGGTGGTTGCCCCTGCTGTCTCCCATGCGGGGGTCCTCCGTCTGCTAGGGCAGGGTCCGCGCTTGCCCCCCATCCAGAAGGCCAAGGTCCCGTCGAGGACTATGCCTCTCCTCTATGGCTCCTTGGCTGTTTGGAAGGGGGTGCAGGCCTCCCACCCGGAGCGTGCTACCGATTTCCCGTCAGGTGAGAGGGCCCTACCTTTGGGCTGGTCGGTCCAAATTAATGATCGAATGCAGTTCAGGGCGTTCAGGGTGGATGGTCAGGTGGCCGACGTGGAGGTGCGGGCTTACCCGACGAGGACTGACCTTCAGTACTTTTCGGTAAAGCCCAAGCCCCCGTCTGCTCCTCGGACTAAGCTCTGGTCAGACTTCAGCCGCCAGGACATCCTTCAGGATGTTCAGTCCCTCGCTGTTTTGACGGGACTGTCCTCCTATGGGACGGGTTTGAGCGACGATGGTAAGCCTGGCTTAGCCGTCGTCCTTGATAATCCTCTCCCATTGGAGGCCTGGTTTGCTGCGGCCTTAGAATTTGCCAACCGTTCCGTCGACAGATCAGTTTCAGTCCCTCCCCCGGAGTCGTCACTGCTTTTGCCTCCTCTTGTGTCTGTTGGCGGATTGGATGGCAAGTTCTGGTCCTGGATTAGCGCTCCCAAACTTGAAATTTGTGCTATTGCTAACCCGTTCTTTTCCCACCCAGATAAGTCCTCTGTCGACAGGGATTTTACCTTGCGGCAGAGGGTGGCGAACTTATTGTCTTGTCTTTTAGGTTCCCTCCAGACATCTGTTCACCACCTGCGACTTATCGAGGCGACTGCACCTGGCGATCTTCGCGAGGGTTTGGACCACGTTCGGCGGATCCACCTTCAGCTCGCGGTGTCTTTGGTTCCCGAGCTGAAGGCGGTTTTGTGCGAGGCTACTCGACAACGCCAAACGGTAAGGTCCTCGTTCTGCCGGAAGGCCCCTTTGGATATTCGTCAGGGTTTGTTATACTCTGAGCTATATACATCGGGGCTGTTCGCGCAGGATGCTTGGGAACGCTACGCTTCTCTGTCAGCGGACCCTGCTTACGACACGCAAAGACGCGCTGTGTCGCGACCAGGGTCTTCGCAGTCCCGTCCTTCTGCCGGTCCTCCTCGGAGTGCTGGCGCCGCTGCTGCCGCCAAGAAAGGGCGCAGGAAAGGGAAGTTGCCGGCTAGAGCGTCGGTTCCGCCTCGCACTTCTGCTCCTGCTCCCTTTCATCCCCGCCGAGAAGGGGCTGACCAGCCTTCCACTTCCGGCCGCACTTCGACGGGGTCCGACGCACGACGGACAGGGGATGGGGTGCCCCGCCCTTTTCGGCGAGGTGGGGGGGGTAGAGGTGGTCAACGTGGGTCTTATGACCGCAAGGACCGTACCGGGGGACCCTCCACGTCAAAAAATGTGTAGGTTCTCCGGGTCGGTCTCCTCCTTGTTCTCCTTCTCGCCTCGCCGAACGGGTCGCTCACCTCGTCTCGGGGGCTCCCACAGGTTGTTTTCGCCCTTGCGCCCCTCGGTGGCCGCGAGGGACGTGGGGGCGGAAGATTGCACGGAGGGGTCTAACCTGGAGATGGAAGTCCAGACCCCCACTCAGCTCTTGTCAACGAAGCCGGCCTGTCTCTTCGGAGGTGGCCGCCGTGATTACATCCATGCACGAGCAGGGAATCGTCAAGGAGGTGAAAGCCGGTCACCCGGTTTTCTTCTCCCGTGTTTTTCTGGTACCGAAGAAGGACTGCGACGCGATGCGACCGGTGGTGGATCTGTCGGCCCTCAACGGGCACATCGTGAACACGCGATTTCGGATGCTAACGGTGCACCAGGTACGACTGGCCCTGCGCCCTCTGTCGTGGGTAGTGTCGCTGGACCTCAAGGATGCGTATTGGCACGTCCCTATTGTGACGCACCCAGTGCGTGGCAACTTAACCTGATTGAACTCCTTGGTACTCCACTGTGCCGCCGCGGTGCGGTGCCGCTGTGCCGCTGTGCCGTGCTGGCTGCTTATATTGAGTGTGACAACGTATAACTATGTTCTTTGTATCTCTGCAAAGGTCTCGTCATGTGCTAACCAGTGGTGGGTTTTGTTTTAAGCCATGTCGAGACCTTCCATTTAATATGTAGTATCAATAGAGAAGTTGATAGATAAGACAATAGGAATTCAGAGAGAGAGAGTGAGTTGGACTTCAGAGCGAGAGGGTAGCAATGCGCCACGCTGCCGGGGGGGTGGTTGCCAGACGTATGGACCGGTTGGCAGCCCTGCGCTTATAGCTAGGTGCGACAGGGTTGGTAGTACATTGCCGCCTGCCTATGCTGCCTGGGCTGCCCATGTTGTCGTGCTGCACATTGCCTGGAGGCTCGCTGTGTGTTCCATGATCAGGTTGCCTAGAACCTTTGAGATTCTAACATCCCTTGCCCTCTCTCCCAATTTCTCACGGTTGCACTCTTTCTCTCTGACGACATTACTCTCATTTCACTCTTCTCTCTATTTAAATGCATACCCTTCCCTTGAGGTCCTAAAGGAGTTTCAGCACTCACCTCTCGTATTACTCTTAGGACAAGCATATATTTACATGTATTAGATTTAAGGGGTTAATGTGAACAGCGATCTTCTTGATGAGGATAGTTGGTGAACGTTCTACATGTTCACGAGTTATATGCCCAGCTCATCATCCAATTTGTGACTAGACTAGTGCCATGTGTAAGAGCCCGACCATGCCCAGGAGTTGTCTGTAGAGGGGCGAGGACTTAGCCTTGATTTGCCTACCGAGCCAGGAGCGAGTGCAGTACCAGAGACTACAGCTCGCTCGTAGTGCCGGTATAGTAGAGTAACGTAATTTATCTGTCCTTGTGTTCTCTGCAGTCTTTTCCTGGGTTCTCGCTTTCGGTGCTGGGACTCGTTGTTCCTGTGACTTGGCCTGCTAGCTAGAACACATGGGGATGATGAGTGGGTGATATCTTTATTTTACTATGCATTGCAGCTCTCTTTAAGTTTATGTATGTAACACTTTACAATACACATTACTCACACACAAGACAACACTATTAATACTTTCATGTATCAATTAACTGCACTGTCGTTTTGCTGCTGTTTCCGGAGTTCTATTGCGTAGGGCGCATACGGACTCAGAGGGGAGACAGAGTGAGAGAAGCGAAGTAGCCTATGCGGTAGTAGGCTACCGGCGCAGTACTGTTGCCTGCAACCTTTTAGTTATTCCAAGTATAGATTCATTCTTATAATAAGTGACTACTATTTATGTTCCTTCCATGTGTATTATTAGGTATCTACTGGATCATGAACATCTTGTATGCTACATGCTAGTGCATGTTAGTAGGGGACAGTTATTCTAGTGCACGCGCTTTCAAGTAGGCGTGTACATTTGTCATTTAGCATTTCACTGTCATACCTTTAGCCTGCTTCTATTCTACATTATTAGAGGCTTAATATTAACGTAGTTTCTTGAGTATTGCATTTCTTTAGTAATAACGTAACCTATAAATGTCTGAGGGAGTTTAGCCTCATAGCCTACCCCTGTTGTACACTTTCGCCGAGTTAAGGTACCTCGTTACCATAGACGATAACTCTGTAGGGCGTTGGTGCTTTTGTTGTCTGGAGCATATAGTATTTGGGACTGGAATCGAGCGTGTCGTTGTCACATAAGCCATTTCTGTCCTACGATCAAGAATCCCGAATATGTATTGCCGATCCAGCCGTAACAAAATGGCGACCTTGCACAAGATTCAGTAGTATCCTATCACATGTTTTTTGGAGAACTATTCTATGCTACCTAGTAGAGCTGGCTAGAATTTTCTTGCATATTGGAGGAATTTTTATTGTGTCATTATTGTATTGGTGGACTTGCAGATTGTTTCGTTGGGGGTGTCTAGAGTAGAGTCATTCAAGCATCTTTAACATTTTGTGAAGTCGAGACTGCAATTAGTAATAAGCACTTTTTTTTTTTTATGAACAGCAATTGTATAACCAGCACTATGTCTAATGACTCATCATTTACGGGGGAGGATAACACGGTACAGCCTAGTAACCAGCAAGTACAACAGATGTTTAGGGAGGGGAGTGTTATAAGTGGAGAGAGGGATGCCCGGGCATTTTTGCAGACACCTTTGACCGAACAGCGCCTGCAGGCTATTGATTGTTACGGTCTTCGCTGTTTAGCCACGGTTTTGGGGCGGGACTGTCCTGACAGTTGGCCCAAGAAGAATTTGGTGGCATGTTTGTTGGGTGATGGCGATGGGGCGGTGGGTGGAGTGGGGTCTTGGGGGGTTCCCTCCAAGCCTCCATTCCACTCTACCCCTGAGCTGGGCCCTCAGCCAGCGAGTCTTAGCACGATGCAGCAGGAGGGTTCTCAATGGCAAGCTGGCTTACCCGTAAACACGTCTCGGTGTGGATCCCCCATTTTGTGCTCTCCCCCCCCAGGCCTGTCTCCTGAGATGTTATTTCAGCTAGAACTAGCTAAGCTTAAGCTGCAGGAGACTCAGATACAACAGGCTAGTATAGAACGGATTAAGCTGCAGGAGACTCAGATACAACAGGCTAGTATAGAACGCATAGAGGTTGCTAGAATCCAAGCCAATCAGGATGCAACCAGGTACCAGGCTGAAATGGATGTCGAGAAGTCTAGAGTAGAGACCACGGGGCGTCATCTCGGTGGTGGGCACTGGGTTACAGACTCACTTTCGCATTTAATTAAGTTAGTACCCGCATTTGATGAGACAGCAGTGACTGAGTTTTTTGCTCGTTTCGAAAAGAAGTGTCGTGAGTATGACTGGCCGGAGGTTAAATGGGCAGCATTAGTTTCATCACGTCTAGTGGGTAAGGGGTTGAAAGCCTACGATGCACTGTCACTGGACGAGAGTGTAGTGTATGGACTGGTGAAGGAGGCTGTGCTCCGGGCCTACGAACTGCAACCCGAAACTTATAGATTGAAGTTCCGTGGCGTGAATAAGAAGAGCGACGTCAGTTTTATGGAGCACGCACGGGACTTAACAGATGCAGGTAATAACTGGTTTCGGTCCGAGCACGCAGAGTCGGCTGAGGAAATTAAGCAACTTTTCTATCTGGAACAGTTTTACAAATGTACTGGAACCGATCTAACGCTGAACATTAAGGAAAAATGTCCCAAGACAGTAGAGGAGGCTGCCAAGATGGCAGACTTCAGATTATCATTGATTCGTGGTTGCGGTGCCGCTCAGAGGGCTGAGTCAGGGCAGAAGGGGCGCTATACCCCACCCACCAGAGTTTTCGATAATAACAAATCCTATGACACACATAACCACACTAAATGCATTGCACCTAATAACACCTACAAACACAAGCCTCTCCCGTTTACTAAAGGTCAGGCCCCTTCTTCGCCCGCACAAGGGAAGAAGCCCATTGGGGATGTGAAATGTTACAAATGTCAGAAGCTAGGCCATTATTCACGTGAGTGCCCTAGTAACACTCCCGCTAAGCCGGTGTCATTGGTTCACAGTATCGGTGTGTCTCTGAAGGCTGCAGCAACTGCCCGGGGTAGGTTGTCAGCAGCTGAGGCACACGCGGTAAAGAAGCGTACGGAAGGCTCGACACCTGTCCGGGACACTTTCTGTAGCCATCGGGGGCACGGGTTTGTGAGCTGGGGGAGTGAACTACGGAGGGTTGACTTGCTGAGGGATACGGGGGCTTCGCAAACTTTGTTGAGGAACTTCACAGGGAAACCGATAAATGCGGCCAGAGTTGTTGTGGTGCAGGGTATAAATGCTACGAGGTCATACCCACTTGTGAGGTTGGAGTTGAGAGTGGGAGAGGTGTGCAGGGAGCTGGATGTAGGGATCGTTGAGTGTTTGCCAGTTGAGGGCGTCGACCTTCTTCTCGGCAACGACTTTGCGGTGCCCACTTCCGGGACTCCACCCTTAGTCGTTGCCGAGAGGGCGGCCGACGTGGATGGTGAGAATCGGGAATGGGTTGGGAGGTGCCAACAGGATAAGATGGCCTGTGTGGTAACCCGATCTCGCTCTGCGGCTCCTGCACAGCCTAGCACTCAACCTCGGGGACAGTGGAGGAAGGATCAGGAGAAGGTTGCTAAGGGCAGGAAAAGGGACATTGATTCTGCTGCACTTCTCGGTGATTCGGTACTTGGACCTATAATAAACACGGGAGTTGACTCTGGCCCAGATATGGTGTGTAACAAGGCAGAGTTGGGTAAGACTTCGCGTGAGGCAAGAGCTGTAGCGAGAGCCACTAAGGCAGTAGAGCCACTAAGGCAGTAGAGCCTACTAGCCGGGGTAATGTCTTATTACAAAACCATCTTGATGCATTGACGCCCAGGGACATTAGTGAGCAGCAGCTGCAAGACGCTAGCCTAGCTCGTTATAGCAATGGTGCCATAGAGTTGGAGGAAGATGGGGATGCGAAGCCGGGAGATTTCTTTAGGCTCAACAGGATATTGTACCGCAGATTTCTAGACCCCAAATCGAAGTGGGAGGGCGGTGCGAGGGTAGTAGACCAGGTGGTTGTTCCAAATAAGTATAGAGAGTCCTTATTGTGTCTGGCGCATGATGTGCCGGTGGCGGGTCATTTGGGGGTAACAAAAACATTGGCGGCATTGGGCAGGTTTTTCTGGTGGCCTGGGGTCAAGGCTGATGTCTGTGCATGGGTGGCTGGGTGTGCGACCTGCCAGACAACGGGGAAGCCTAACCAGACAATCCCGAAGGCACCTTTGTTTCCCATACCTGTCACCGGGCCTCCGTTCAGCAAAGTTGTAGTAGATTTGGTTGGCCCTTTCCCGCCTACTAGTAGTGGCAATAAATTCCTGTTGACAATCATGGATGTGGCTACGAGATACCCGGACGCATACCCCATGAGAAACGGCTCGGCAAAGGCAGTTGTTAAAAACTTATTATTGTTCTGTTCCCGTTATGGATTTCCACGTGAGGTGCAGTCAGACCAGGGGAGCAATTTTACATCCAAATTGTTCAAGCAAACCCTTCAGTTGCACGGTATATGTTCTGTAGTGTCGTCAGCCTACCATCCCGAGAGTCAGGGAGTCTTGGAGCGGTGGCACTCGACCCTGAAGAGTATGCTACGCTGTTACTGTGCAGAACATGACACTGATTGGGATTTGGGTCTGCCGTATGTTCTGTTCGCTGCACGTGAAGTCCCAGGAGAGAGCCTGGGGTTCAGTCCAAATCAACTAGTCTTTGGCCATAATGTGAGAGGACCTTTAAGTATGGTGAAAGAGATCTGGGAGGGCGAAGAGAAGCCGGGGTCTGTACTTAAATATATCCTTGAGAGCCGGGAGAGACTTATAGGTTGCATGGCAGCGGCAGGAAATAACTTGGTTAATGCACAGGCGGTCATGAAGCACCAGTATGACGCCAAGGTGAAGCTTCGGGAGTTTTCGGTGGGTCAGGAGGTAATGTTGCTTTTACCTTTGCCTGGACACCCCCTTTCTGCCAAGTTTATGGGGCCGTATGTGGTGGCTAAGAAACTGTCCGACCTTGATTATCTCGTTGCAACACCTGACCGTAGGAAAAAACATCAGTTATGTCATGTTAACCTCATGAAAGAGTATGTGAGATGCCCCTCAGAGCCTCTCACTGTCCCTGTGCTGGCTTGCAGCGGCCAGGGTGGAGAAGGAGGTGGGGACAGTCATGCTGCTGAGGAGGATAGCTGGGACTGTGTCATTTCCGCGGAACAGTGGGCGGGGAATACTGAACAAGAGGCTAGGCAAGCTGTAAGTCACCTGCCTGAGCACCAGGGTGCTGCTGTCCTAGGCCTGTTCAGGTCATACCCCTCTGTTTTCGCCGAACACCCAGGTCTCACTACTCAGGTAACGCACGACGTGGACGTCGGTGATAATGTGCCCTTCAAGTCAGTGCCCTACCGTGTGCCCCCGGTAAAGTTGCCAGCTTTACGGGAGGAGTTAAAGTACATGGTTGAGAGAGGGATGATCACTGAAGGTTATGTGAAGTGGACATCACCCGTCACGTTGCAGCCAAAACCTGACGGCAAGGTGCGGTTCTGCATAGATTTTCGTAGGCTAAATGGCTTGACCACTACCAACCCTTACCCTTTGCCTCAAGTTGACGACAGCGTGGACAAGATAGGGAATGCAAAGTACCTTACTAAAATTGATCTTGTAAAAGGCTACTGGCAAGTACCCCTGTCGGACCGAGCTAAGCAAGTTTGTGGTTTTGTGGTAGATGGCAAGACCTACCAATGTAACGTAATGCCTTATGGGCTTAAGAACGCACCTGCCACGTTTCAGAACCTGATGAACGATATTTGTGACGAAATCCCTAACTGCACGGTCTACCTTGATGACGTGATAGTGTATGATGACAATTTTGAAAATCACCTAAGGCACTTAGAGACCCTGTTTGGGAAGTTGCACGATGCTGGGCTGGTGGTGAACCTGAGGAAGTGCGAGTTTGTAAAGGCTACTGTGCAGTATCTTGGCTTCGTGGTCGGGTTAGGCCGGGTGTGCCCCCCCCTGAGCAAGATACAGGCTATCAATATGTTTCCCAGGCCCACCACTAAGCGCCAGGTCATGCGGTTCCTAGGTATGATAGGCTATTATAGGCGCTTCATCCGGGGATACTCTACTGTCTTAGCACCGTTAACTGATCTACTGTCGAAGTCAGTGAAGTTCTGTTGGGCTGCGGAGTGTCAGAGGGCTTTCGACCTAGTCAAGCACCTGCTGTGTACACATCCGATTTTGAGAGCCCCAGACTTCTCCAGGAGTTTTCAGCTGGCGACTGATGCCAGCGGTGTGGGTGCCGGGGCAGTGTTACTGCAGACTGATTCCGAGGGCTTGGAACACCCAGTGAGCTTCTTTTCTCGCAAGTTTAATTCGGCACAAAGGAATTACTCGACTATAGAGAAGGAGCTTCTTGCTATCGTTTTGTCGCTCAAACATTTCGAAGTTTATGTTCCAGCCTACGGCCCGGTAGTGACGATTTATACGGACCATCATCCCTTGAAATTCCTAAATCAGTTTCACAATCGGAATATGCGGTTGACCAGGTGGTCCCTAATGCTCCAAGAGTATAATCTCAACATTCAGCATATTGCCGGGAGTGAGAACGTGATAGCAGATTGTCTATCAAGGGTTGATGATCCAGGATAGTCGTGCACGGGGTGTGGGTTGAGCAGGAGTAAAATTAGGCTATCATAACGCCGTCCAAAAAGATTATAAAACAATAAAATAAACGAGAATTTTTTTTTTTAGTTTTGTAAGTCTTTATTGTTGTAGCATGATGCATGCGATATTGTGTTTTATGTATAATTCACACTTCAGTTGTTGTGCACCTTTTGCAATTAGTGGCAGCTAAGGGTAGCAGGTCGGTTGGTTGCCTGTCAGATTTTGATAATGCTTCTAAGGTCGATTATCTAAAATCTTGGGGGGGCTGTGACGCACCCAGTGCGTGGCAACGCAACCTGATTGTACTCCTTGGTACTCCACTGTACCGCCACTGTGTGGTACCGCTGTACCGCTGTACCGTGCTGGCTGCTTATATTGAGTGTGACAACGTATAACTATGTTCTTTGTATCTCTGCAAAGGTCTCGTCATGTGCTAACCAGTGGTGGGTTTTGTTTTAAGCCATGTCGAGACCTTCCATTTAATATGTAGTATCAATAGAGAAGTTGATAGATAAGACAATGGGAGTTCAGAGAGAGAGAGTGAGGTAGTTTTCAGAGCGAGAGGGTAGCAACGCGCCACGCTGCCGGAGTGGTGGTTGCCAGATGTATGGACCGGTTGGCAGCCTTGCGCTTATAGCTAGGTGCGACAGGGTTGGTAGTCCATTGCCGCCTCCCTATGCTGCCTGGGTTGCCCATGTTGTCGTACTGCACATTGCCTGGAGGCTCGCTGTGTGTTCCATGATCAGGTTGCCTAGAACCTTTGAGATTCTAACATCCCTTGCCCTCTCTCCCAATTTCTCACGGTTGCACTCTTTCTCTCTGACGACATTACTCTCATTTCATTCTTCTCTCTATTTAAATGCATAACCTTCCCTTGAGGTCCTAAAGGAGTTTCAGCACTCACCTCTCGTATTACTCTTAGGACAAGCATATATTTACATGTATTAGATTTAAGGGGTTAATGTGAACAGCGATCTTCTTGATGAGGATAGTTGGTGAACGTTCTACATGTTCACGAGTTATATGCCCAGCTCATCATCCAATTTGTGACTAGACTAGTGCCATGTGTAAGAGCCCGACCATGCCCAGGAGTTGTCTGTAGAGGGGTGAGGACTTAGCCTTGATTTGCCTACCGAGCCAGGAGCGAGTGCAGTACCAGAGACTACAGCTCGCTCGTAGTGCCGGTATAGTAGAGTAACGTAATTTATCTGTCCTTGTGTTCTCTGCAGTCTTTTCCTGGGTTCTCGCTTTCGGTGCTGGGACTCGTTGTTCCTGTGACTTGGCCTGCTAGCTAGAACACATGGGGATGATGAGTGGGTGATATCTTTATTTTACTATGCATTGCAGCTCTCTTTAAGTTTATGTATATAACACTTTACAATACACATTACTCACACACAAGACAACACTATTAATACTTTCATGTATCAATTAACTGCACTGTCGTTTTGCTGCTGTGTCCGGAGTTCCGTTGCGTAGGGCGCATACGGACTCAGAGGGGAGACAGAGTGAGAGAAGCGAAGTAGCCTATGCGGTAGTAGGCTACCGGCGCAGTACTGTTGCCTGCAACCTTTTAGTTATTCCAAGTATAGATTCATTATTATAATAAGTGACTACTATTTATGTTCCTTCCATGTGTATTATTAGGTATCTACTGGATCATGAACATCTTGTATGCTACATGCTAGTGCATGTTAGTAGGGGACAGTTATTCTAGTGCACGCGCTTTCAAGTAGGCGTGTACATTTGTCATTTAGCATTTCACTGTCATACCTTTAGCCTGCTTCTATTCTACATTATTAGAGGCTTAATATTAACGTAGTTTCTTGAGTATTGCATTTCTTTAGTCATAACGTAACCTATAAATGTCTGAGGGAGTTTAGCCTCATAGCCTACCCCTGTTGTACACTTTCGCCGAGTTAAGGTACCTCGTTACCATAGACGATAACTCTGTAGGGCGTTGGTGCTTTTGTTGTCTGGAGCATATAGTATTTGGGACTGGAATCGAGCGTGTCGTTGTCACATAAGCCATTTCTGTCCTACGATCAAGAATCCCGAATATGTATTGCCGATCCAGCCGTAACACTGTTCACAACCAGATAAGTTTGCAAAATCCAAGGCAGACAACAAGACCATTTCTATTAGTTAGAGAGACCGAGTTCAACTACTCCTGATGATGCGCATTGACATCACCAACACAAATAAAATATGATTTGACATCTACAGACTGTATTGAAGCCATGGCTGTTAAGAGGCAGTCATATATGTCATTGTTAACATCAGGATTTCTGTACAGGCTAAAAATGTAATGATTATGATACTTGCTGGAAACTTTAACTAACTGCATCTCATGGCATTTACAAATATGCTTAGTTAAGTGCTGAGCATTATACCCAGATCTAATATACAAGCTCATTCCACGAGCACGAGGAATAGAATCACGCCAAATAAGAACTGGTTTACTGAAGTTAGGTATAAGAAGTTCAGAATAATCTCTATAACCAGAGACAAAAGACAATATCATAATCAACAGATGCCAATGTAAGATCCTTGATGTTCATATAGAGACCATAAATATCGGAATAAAATACACAATAACTTGTACCAGGTTGTCTGTGAGGACCGGGATTAATTTCTATATCACCGGACAAAAGTAGAAACAAAAACAGAAAAAGTTGAAAGCAATCCATACACAAATACATAACGATGGATATAAACAGATCGACCCAGACGGAGCCATCACATCTGGGTAAGGTATAAAACAAGCCCCAACGACACCATATCCAGGGGGGAGCAGTAGCGGTGGATTTTATTTTTTTTAGAAAAGACGAGAAACAGAAAAAGAATGCCAAATCTCCTGAAAAATCCACCAGACTCAAGTCTTCCTCATTAGCCTGCTAACCA
This sequence comes from Lithodes maja, assembly GCA_037953745.1. Taxonomy (NCBI): domain Eukaryota; kingdom Metazoa; phylum Arthropoda; class Malacostraca; order Decapoda; family Lithodidae; genus Lithodes; species Lithodes maja. The sequence continues at coordinate 37,904 of JBAKBP010010247.1, read as the reverse complement.
CTGTGGGGAAAAAAACAGGAGATTGCAGGAAAAGGAAGGAAAGTTGCTGCATTAATATACAGACCTCCAGCTCAATCAGTGCAAACTGACCATGAAATTTACGAACAAATTGCAGATGTAAGTAACTCACAAGATACCGTAATTTTTGGCGACTTTAATTTACCTGTGACCAAGTGGGGCGATACTCTTACTTCACGCTCCGGACATGACTTGTATACGAACTTGCAAGAGAGTTCGCTTTATTAATTTGTTCGAACGCCGACCCGTGGTAATAACGTTCTTGACATTGTACTTGCAACAAAAGATGAATTAATCGAGAATTTGAATGTTGGTGATGAATTCAGTAACAGCGACCATCGTACGATAACTTTCACTTTAAAGTTTACTAGTAACGAACCAAATAGTAGCATCGAAAAAGTCCCTAATTTCAAGAAAGCAAACTTTCATAAACTTAGAGCTATGTTTAAAGAAACTGACTGGAGCTTTTTAATTAACAATAATGACATAAATACATCTTGGAAGTTATTCGAAACCACTTACCTAAAAGCAGTGCAAGACTGCATACCATCGTAAATACGGCATCCAGGCCATAATCTATCTATCTATATGCTCAGGCCCAATCCCCATTTTGGGGGTAGCCGACTCAAGACAGAGCAAGAACAGGGAAAACACAAAAACATCATAAAACAAAAAATAAACACAGATAAAAAACACAAACTCTCACACATCCAGGTCACCCAGGAGAAGACCCAGAGACCAGGGTTACCAAGGTCGCTCCTGCACTCCCCCGGCCCCTGACCACCCGGAGAGGTTCCGATCTCGGCAGGCAGACATGCAGCGGAGCCAAAGCCACAAGCCCTCCCACCACACTTCCAGGCACACCCTTCATATTAATCGTCTCCCCGGGCCAGGCGCCTGATGGACTATTATCTAGTCCAACTTGCGCCCGACCCCTTACTCCAAATGACCACGTGTTCACTCAACTATTCACAAGCATTCTCCATTCACTCTTGTCCACCACCACTTCCCCTGCCTGATCTATAGTCATTCCTCTATCATCCAAAGCCTTTCTTACACAGTCTCTCCATCTCAATGGGGGTCTTCCTGCCCTTCTATCTCCCCTTGTATCTGACTCACATATTCTCTTTGTAAGCCTTTCATCTCCCATTCGTTCAACATGACCATACCAGCTCAGCACCCTTCTGTCCACTCTGGCTGACAAATGTTCCTGCTGCCCCACTCTCCTACGTATCTCTTCATTCCTCAATCTGTCTCTACGAGTAACTCCAGGCCATAATAATAAGCCCAAATGGTGGAATAAAGATATTTCAAACTGTCTGCTTGCTAAAAAAAATTGCTAATGATAGATTAAAATCCTCACAAAATGACGAAGAACGGGTGAAATTTGTAGAGCTACGACGCAAAGCCAAAAAGTTAATTAAGCAAAGTAAAAAGACCCCAGAGTTACATATTGCGAATCAAAGTAAAACAAACCCGAAAGAATTATATAGTTATATCAGAAAGATAAAAGTAGTTACTTCAACTGTTGGACCGTTAGTCGATGAAAATGGAGAATACACCAAAGACGAAGTACAAATGAGTAATGCCCTCAATACCTTCTTTGCATCAGTTTTTACAACAGAAGACCTCAGTGATATCCCTACACCATCGCCGATTCAGATTGATAATTCAGATGTTCTAAGCAATATCACCGTTACAGAGAGAGAAGTATTGAACTGTTTAGATAAACTCAAGGTAAATAAAACGCCTGGACCTGATACAATCTCGCCTAGAGTTCCAAAGGAAGCTAAGGATGAGCTCTCCAAACCACTGACATTACTATTCAATAAATCCTTGCAGTCTGGAACTATGCCTGATCAGTGGAAGCTAGCCAACGTTACACCGATATTAAAAAAAGGTAGCAAATACCTACCCAGTAACTATCGTCCAATTAGCTTAACCTCAGTTGTATGTAAAATGCTAGAAACGGTCATAAGAGACAGACTCGTAAATCACTTAGAGGAAAATAACATACTTAATAAGATACTCAACACGGCTTTCGTAAAAAACGTTCCTGTTTAACAAACCTCTTAGACTTCTTCCACGATATCCTCAACCTCTACGATGAGAGTAAAGCTGTAGATATTATATACCTTGATTTTCAAAAGGCCTTTGGCAAAATTCCCCACAAACGTTTTCTGCTAAAACTAAAAGCGCTATGGAATACAAGACTGTGTGTTGAAATGGATAGAAAATTGGCTCAGCGACAGAAAGCAAAGAGTAGTCATAAACGGTAAGGCATCTAAATGGACCAATGTAAGTAGCGGGGTACCCCAGGGATCGGTACTAGGACCAATTCTCTTTCTAATTTGCATCAACGACATGGATGAGGGTCTCACCTGTACAATCTCAAAATTTGCTGACGATACAAAAATTGCAAATAGCGTACTCTCAAAAGAACAAGTTGACGATATGCAACACAACCTAGATTAATTGTCATGTTGGGCCCAAATTTGGCAAATGAGTTTCAATGCGGATAAATGTAAAGTACTACATATCGGATACCTAAATGAGAAAGCAAACTATTCGATGAATGGCACTCAGCTTAAGAATGTAAACAGAGAAACCGATCTGGGAGTAACAATATCGAGTAACCTAAAACCGAGTCAACAATGTTCAGAAGTTGTTAAGAAGGCAAACAAAATAATTGGCTTTATAGGCACGTCATTTGAGCATAAATCCAAAGAAGTTATCCTAACCCTTTACAATTCCTTAGTCCGCCCTCTTCTGGAATACTGCGTTCAATCCTGGTGCCCTTATTACCAAAAAGATATAAACAAGCTAGAATGAGTTCAACGTAGAGTTACCAAAATGATACCTAGCCTAAAGAACAAACCATACGAAGAGCGTCTTAGAGAATTAAATCTATTTCCTTTAACCCAGTGCAGATTAAGAGGTGACTTAATTCAAGTGTTCAAAATCATCAAAGGCATCGACAATATGAACTGTAGTAAGTACTTCACTATCGACCAATCTAATTACACGCGGGGAAACGGTTGCAAAATTATCGGTAAATCTTTTAACTCACACGAATCTAAAAATTTCTTCTTCAATCGAGTTGTCAACTTGTGGAATGGGCTTTCCTGAGACGTTATAGACTGCAGCACCGTTGATTCATTTAAACTCCGCATAGACAAATATCTCGCTTCAAACCCGCGACTTACTGCACTTGTAAATGAATAACTTTATTTTATCCTCCCCTCAGTTACTAACCCATCTGTCCCCTACTAACTTCCTAATCCTGCCACGGACATTAGTTCCCTTTCCAATGTTCCCTTACCCACTCTAAACCACTGTTTGGACACTTGATCTTCAGTGTTTTGGAGGACAAGCAGCCTAGAAGGGTCACCAGGCCTTTTGTTGCTTGATTTCCTTTGTACTCCTTTGTATAGCACCAAACAGCAGGGATGGATGAAAACGGACGATGGAAGACCTTGGTGCAGGCTATGGCAGCATCCTAAACACCCATCATGGTAAAATACCATAGGTTTGCTAGATGGCCGTTGACTAATATAATTAGTTCATCCGCCCTTTGACAGGTATTGCTTTTAGTCCTGCAGGGTGTCTAGCCACCCACCCTCCAAGTGAGGACCCGGAGGGGGAGCCGGTTTAGTCGCCGACAATCCGACCTTATCCGGTTAAGCCTTATGTTCCACAACCGCGACGTTGTTTCCATTGTCAGCGTTTTGGGTATATCGGGCGTTCCTGCCGACAGCTTGCCCAGGGACTACCGTCTGTGTGCATCTCCTGTGGAGGTTCGTTACATAAGGGTATGGACTGACCGGGTCCAGTATCCTGCATGAATTGTGGTGGTGGACACGCTGCTACGTCCAAGTCTTGTGATCGATATAGATTTGAACAGGAGATATTGTCTCTATGTGCGAAAGAGAAACTGAGCTTTGCTGAAGCTAAAGATTGTGTGTCATCTATGTTTGTTCGCCCTGGTGTTTCGTTCACATCTCTCCTCTCAAAGTCCAAGCCTGCTGCACTTGTGCATAAAGTTCCTTCTGTGAGTCGTCACAAGTTTTCTGCTCCTCAAACAGGCCTTCTATCGCGAGTCTCCTCCGTTATCAAGCCTCCTTCTGGGGCCCTGGGCCTCCCTGTGGGAAGTCTGTGACTCCTGTTACCCCCCTGCCTGTGGATCCTCCCTCGCTACCTGTACCTGAGGCTGGTGGTCCCTCTGTCATTATGCAACCTCCTTATATAACAGGCTCTGTGGCAGGTCATAATTCCGATTCAGCAAGTACTGGCGTAGAGATGGAGGTTGAGATTGCCAACCTCAAGCGGGTGAGGAGTCTTTGGAGGAGACCCCTCCTTCTAAGGTTGAAACATCCATGCCTCACAGGGGTTCTGAGAGTGCCCCTCACTCGGGGTCCCGGGATGATTTGGCATCAACGTTGGTGGCTGATAAAGACAGCCTTTCAGGGGTTCCAGTTCCTGCACCTAGCTCAGGTGTGGCAGAGGATGCGTCTTTGAACGCACTCACGGCTTGCTCGCCAGCTCCCTCTGACCCAGCCTTCTGTAAACAGCCTTCGGTTGATTTCGTTGGGGACGGTCAGGGTCCAGGTGACCCTGTCGTGACACATGATCACTCGCTGAAGGCTGCAGACAAAGCAATTGTATCTAAACGGAAGGTCTATGTGCCTCGGTCACATACTGCTGCTAGGGCGGATGTGTCTACGGATAAAGATCCTTTTAAACGTTGAGATACTAGATTATCATCTTCCTCCTCTCGATTGATAAAACTGGGACCAACCCTTGGGAAGAAGTGCTTTAAACCCCTTCCCAGCAAAATTCCTACATAGAAATTTGTGCTCTTCCTCTTATATATTTTTCATATTTAATTAGTAACACCTTATGGCTACAACCAATTGTCTTCAATGGAATTGTTGGGGTGTATTGACAAACTGGGAGGAATTGCAATTACTTCTCTCAGATCTGAATCTATTGTGTGTCTGTCTTCAGGAGACAATGGTGGAGCGTAGACCGTTGCCTTAGCTTAAGGGGTATTCAGTCTTCCATTCCGCTCCTCCCCTGGCTGGTGGTCATAGCGGTGGGTGTGCTATTTTCTGCGGTTCAGATGTCCCATTCACTCACTTTGCTGTACAGTCTCCCCTTCAGGTTCTAGCAATACAGATGTACCTTGAAAGGTGTTTTACCATCTGTTGCCTGTACCTTCCACCTTCAGTCCCAGTATTGTGAGCTGATTTAGAGATCATTATCCAACAACTTAACTCCTCTTGTTCTCGTTGGCGATCTTAATGGACTCCATCCAATATGGCTTCTGGCCTCCTTGGTTGGTGATCTGGATTTGGTAGTCTTGAACTTTGGGAGGCCAACCCATCTTCATGTTCAGACTGGCACTTTTTCTGTTCTTGACCTCACCACTATTTCTCCTGACTGTGCCCTTGATTTTTCCTGGGACATTTTGGATAATCTGCATGGTAGTGACCATTATCCAGTGTTGGTCTAGTCCTCTCACTTTTCTCCAACTACCCGTTTTCCTCGCTGGTGTCTGGGTAGGGCTTACTGGCCTCTTTTTGGGCAACTCTGTGAGTCACTGCGTGACCGGGTTAGGAGGCTGGATACCGGAGGGGTTGGTTTGAGGTTGCTCCTGGGTGGCACGGGTAGTGATAAGGGCAGGGTTTGTGCACATACCTCCTGGCCAAAGAAATAGGCAATATTCTACAGTTTACGACCCCAGTGACGGCTCATCTTACAGGGCCAAGCGAAAGACTACCACCCGAGAGCCCTCCCAACCCCACAAGAACAAGAACTCTGTGAGTTTCACTTGGCTGTACTTGATTTCCCAGCTATTGATGGATGCACAACATTATTTTATTATGACTATGTTTCGGGCGGGGCTTCGTTCCATTCCACGGTTTTTGGGTTGTATATTCCCGGAGACCTGTACCGTGGTGGACTGCAGCCTGCTATTTTGCTTGGGGGGTTTATAAAGCCGCATCTCGTCAACACCATGCAAACCGAGAGGTTCTCTTTCTTAAAGTTCAATTTCGCAAAACGCGTGCTCGCTATCGATGGGTTATGAAAGATGCTTGCCGAAGCTCATGGAGGTCCTATGTTTCTACGATTACTTCTCCCACTCTTTTGCCTATGGTGTGGAAGAGAATACGCAAGATATCTGGAAAGTTTTCACCCTCCTCTCCACCAGTGCTGAGAATCCAAGGTAATCTGGTGTCTGCACCTGGTGATGTAGCCCCTGCCTTAGCTACTCATTTTTGCAAGATCTCCTAGAGTGATGGTTCCAAGCCTTGTGCACATGTCCGACGTAGCCAGGAGAGACAGGGTCTTAATTTCCGGTCTCATGGCGTGGAGCCTTACAATGTTGACTTCAGTTTTCGTGAGCTGCATGCTACCCTCTAGGAATGTGGTGACACTGCTCCTGGTCCTGACAACATCCCATATGCCATGCTTTATCATCTCCCGAATGCCTCTTTGGTGTTTTTATTAGACTTGTTTAATAGGATTTGGGGTGAAGGTACTCTGTCTGCAAGCTGGGAGGTTGGGCATTGTCCTTCCTATTCCCAAGCCTGGCAAGGATCATTACAATGTTCCTAATTACCGCCCAATTAATTTACCATCATGTGTGTGCAAATTGTTTGAAAAAATTATCAATTATCATGTGTGACGCATGTCGAGCGTGAGCATGCTGTACAGAACGCCTAGTCATGCCCCACTCTCGCTAGGATCGTCAGGGCAGGAACTTTGGCTGTAGTCTGTGTAGAGTTTTCTAACTTAGTTCATGTGAGCCGTTGTACTATAAGTATTATGAATATGTATTTTGTTTTCATCTGAGTCAACGAGTTAATTTTATATCATTAGTTATAAGTATTGTGTATAAAACTTATTTGTAATGATGAGAGGAGAGAGAGAGAGATTACGTAACGGGGGTCAGTGCGCCATGCGGGAGGTGGGCCTAACTCACTAGCACTCCCCTCCTCCCTCCTCCCCCTCAGTGCGTGGGAAAGCCTTTGTCTATCCCAGATTGAGAGAGATAAATTACGTAATGATTGTCAGTGGGCGGTCCTTAGTTGTTTACGATATGCTCACTAGAGGGCCGAGTATAAAAAGGGAAGTCTCGCCACATTTTCTTCAGAACTCATTAGGCAGAGCGACTTCTCATTTCCCTTGATAACTATAGACATTCTTCTGACTGATGTGAACTTTCTCTACTATCTGTACCGCCTTTTTTCCTCTTTTCCCGACCCTTTTTAACCTCAATGATCCCTTTGGTGCAGAGCTAGTCAGCCAACGTATTATCGCTTGAGTTCTCACGTGATATATGCCTATTAGATAGCCTATTTTGGAAGGGATAACTAGAATAGGATTGATTAATGTTTGTTGCACTCGTATATGCATTTCCCTGTGTATTATTATTATTGTTCCTGTTTTCTGCTGGTCTAGGTAATGCTAGACTGGGATAAGGCTACTGGTGTTGTGATTCCCGATGTGTACTAGATTTTGTTGAACCTGTACAATCGCAACGGAGACGTGGGAAGCCTAGGTGGTCTTTCTGACTGTGTACCTTGTGAGTTTAGCACTGTGTTGCGAGTGAGGGCTTTTGCCTCTGCCACCCAACACTGTGCTAACTCGGTTGCTTTGACTTTGAGAGGATCGCCAGGAGAGAACCAGATACTAGTGATCTGGATCTCTCAAGAGAGCATCCCGTCAATTAACGTAATTTGGCCGCACAGCCTTAAGGACCTCGCTAGGCTACGAGCCGCTTGCTCAGCCATTGTCTCTTAACCTTAGATATCCCAGCTAGACTTTGCTCGATTAGCAGATACAGCATAGTATTGAAGCTTCTCCTTATGTATATTATTGTTTAAGCACTATTGATTCCATGTGTTGCACGCTTAGCTACTTTAGTGATTAGTGGCCCACGAGCACAATCCGAGTAGGCTATTGCCGGTGCATTGGCGGAGTACTTCTTTTTAATGTTTGCCATTTACTATTGCATATTCTTATAATTCTTCTTATGTCAATTTAAACCTTTAATAATATGTCATTGCCAGTGTTTTGCTTATTTGAATAGCTGTTCAAAATCCGATACGTACTTCTTACGGGCATCCGAGAAGCATCTAACTTTATCAGAAGATTCCTTGCTCGATGCTTAAGGACTATTAATTTAACGTAACGTAATAGTGCCGATCCGAAGTAGAGGGTGGAGGACTTCTTAAGTTCTTAGTCAAGGGTGGATTACTTCGGCTTCGGCCAACACTATTCTTTGGTGTTGTTGTTTCTTATTTCTTTGTTTGATTGTTGACCAGACTAGATAATTCCTGTCTCTTTATAAGTCTGTTGTTGAACACTAGTACCGAGTTCTTGTATACCCCGTTATAGCAGATCGAACTCTGGAGGGTATTGGTGTTTTTTGTTCGGCTGGCAGTACTCAGGGTTTGGGATCGTGTGTTTCCATTGTGGCAGCGAGCCGTACTCGAGTCCTGATTGAGAGCCCTGGTGTACCTGAGTGCCAGGTCGTAACAAATGGCGACCTTGCTTAGGATTTTGTGAACAGTATAAATTTTTGCAGAGTTGTACAACATTTGTTTGTTTGTATTTTAGCGTGCATATTGAAGAATATTTTTTTGTATGGCAATTAGTAAAGCATTTAAGAGACTCCAGTTAATTTAGTAATTAGTGCTTGCATAGGAAGTTTAACACTTTTGTCTCGAGAATTTTTTTGTGGACTTCAGTATGTCGTGCACTAGCACTGACGATGAGCGAGAGATGCCATTTGAAGGTGTGCCGTTAGTAATCAGTGAGGAGGATGCTAGAGTTTTTGTGAGTAAGCGGTACCACGTGACGGAGGAGAGGCTGACTGGGGTGGATGTTTATGGCTTGCACCTGATAGCCAAGGTTTTGGGCATTTCCAATGTAGTAGGGATGTCCAAGGGGGAGCTGATTTCCTGGGTGTTGCGTGGGCGACATGGGGTTTCGGAGGAGAGGGCGTTTGGGGGGGTTCCTCCCCAGATCCCCTCTCACTCGACTCCCACAGTGCCGTCCACTCAGTTACCGGAGGTTAGCACTCTCCCACAGAGGGATGAGAATTGGCAGATTGGAGTGCCCTCGGGTGGTGCACATGGTGGTTCCCCAGTTTTTGCCCCCCCTCCTTCAGTAGTGGCAGCTCCCTCTTCCTGCCTGTCTCCAGATATGGTATTTAGACTTGAGCTTGCTAAGATGGAGAATGAGACTAGGAGGCATGAGATTGAGGCTAGGAAGCAGGAGAAGGAGATTGAGGCTGAGGTTAGGAGGCACGAGGCTGAGCTTAGGTACGACTCAGAGAAATATTGTGCTCAATTAGATTTAGATAAGACTCGTGCAGAGTCGACAGGGACTCGGATGGGCCGTGAGGGCCAAGTAAGAGAACAGTCCTTGGCCCACTTAGTCAAATTGGTGCCGGTATTTAGTGAAACTGAAGTCACAGAATTTTTTAATCGTTTTGAGAAGAAGTGTAGGGAGCATAATTGGCCTGAAGAGAAGTGGGCAGCTCTAGTCTCCTCAAGACTTACGGGTAAGGGTCTGAAGGCTTATGATGCACTGCCTTTAGAGTCTTGCATTGACTACCCAGAATTGAAGAGAGCTGTCCTACGGGCATACGAGTTGCAACCGGAAACATATCGATTGAAGTTTCGGGGTGTTACAAAGACTAGGGAGGCGACCTTTCTTGAACATGCCCGGGACTTAAAAGATGCACTTACAAACTGGACACGTTCTGAGAAAGCTGAGACGGCCGAACAGTTGACTGAGCTGTTTCTGCTCGAGCAGTTTTATAAGTGTACTGGTGCAGAAATGACTTTAACTATTAAAGAAAAGAACCCAAAAACTCTACAGGAGGCAGCTGAGATGGCTGACCTCCGGCTATCACTAATTCGTGGGTGCGGGTCTGCCCAGCGTAGTGAGGCAGGTAACAAGGGGCGTGACGCCCCACCCCCCCGAGTTAGTGATATACATTATGCAAACAAGTACAAGAGCCATGATACCAAGACTGACCACAAGACTAGCACCGTCCCATTTAAGAAGGGGCCGGGCCCTTCCCAGTACCAAGGGAAGCCCAAAGGGGAGTTGGAGTGTTATCATTGTCATGAAAAGGGGCACTTTGCAAGAGTCTGTCCTAGCAAACCACCTACAGCAGCTGTGTCTTTGGCCTGCAACATTGGTGTGTCTCCGAAGTCTTCTGAGTTTGCCCGGGGCAGTTCGTCAGAGGCTGAGGCACAGCCAATGCAGAAGCACCTGGGAGGCTCGAACCCTGCTCAGGATGTTTTTTGCGACCATAGAGGGCGGGGTTGCGTGATGTGGGCGGGGCGCAAGCATGGAGTAGAGGTCTTGCGTGATACAGGTGCTTCCCAGACTCTGATGAATAACTTGACTGGCTACCCTATAAACGCGGCTCGGGTGGTAGTGGTGCAGGGTATTAATGCAACTCGGTCATACCCGCTGGTGCGGTTGGAGTTGGAGGTGGATGGTGTGGCACGTGAATTGGATGTCGGGATTGTGGAGAAACTGCCAGTGGAGGGCGTCGACCTTCTTCTCGGCAACGACTTTGCAATGCCCGCTTCTGAGGTTCTACCCTTAGTCGTTGCCGAGAGGACGGCCGACGTGAGTAGGGAAGAGCAAGAGTGGGTCGAGCGGTGCCAGACACAACCCATGGCGTGTGTTGTCACCCGAGCTCGGGCAGCTAAAGTGTCACAGCCTAGTCCTCCGTCTTCAGACCAGCGGAGGAACGATCAACAGGAGGAGGCTAAAGCTGGAGTTGGTTTTAAGAGTTTTGACTCGGCGGCTCTCCCGGGTGATTCAGTATTGGCACCTATGTTGGAGTCTGGAGAGGCCCCAGGACCTGTCACAGCTAGTGAGGAGGTAGGGCAGGAAGAGACTCCGAGGCAGCAACGTTGCACACGGAGAGAAAAAAGGGTTGCTCAGTTTGATATTGGGGGAGGACTTGGGTTGCTTCGGAAGCATCTAGACAGGTTGGTTCCCTCAGATATTTGTAAACTGCAGTTGGAGGATCCGGAAGTTCAGAAGTGTGGTAATGGTGCTGTCGAGATCAAACACGAGGACGGGGAAGCATGTCATGTGAACCTGTTGGAGGAGTTTGTGAGGCAACCACCTGAGCAGCCTACTGTCCCTGCGTTGGTCTGCCGCGGCCAAGGTGGAGAAGGAGAGGGGGGCAGTAGGGCACAGGTGGAGGAGAGTAGGGATTGTCATGTCTCGGCGGAGCCGTGGGCGGGGGACACGAGTCTGGTGGCTGTGGAAGCGCTAGAGCACCTGCCTGAGCAGCAGTGTGCAGCACTCCAGCACCAGCTCGGTTCATACCCCACTGGTCGTGCCGAGCCCCTGAGTCTCACAACTCGGGCGGTGCAAGATGTTCCACGGGCAGGTCACGTGAATGTTGAAAGACCGTTAGCCTCGTTGTTTCGGTGGTTCAAGGTGGGCGACGAGGCTTTGGCATGGTTGCCAGGTCAGGGTCGACCCATGGCTGCCAAGGGTGGTGGTCAAAAGGAGGACATTGAGCAGATTGGTGAGGTTGGCTGTGGAGTGGATGTGCCCGGTCGTCACATAGCCTCCCAATGCTGTTCTAGTCTAATGCAACAGCCCTACCATAGACCGACTGTATCTGGCCATGTCTCTAAAAGCGGTGATGCTGAGCAGGCAGATGTCGTCACAAGGAATGCGGGGGTGCGCATGTACGGTATCGGCGGGGAAGCCTTAGCAATAATGAACTATGGGAGTGACTGCACAGGTGGTACTGATTGTCCCTCTCATGACCTGGCTGTTCTAGGGACGAAGGTGGAGAAGGAGGGAGACTACAGGTTAGAAGCTGCGGTCTCGGCTGGGTTGTGGGAGGGCACTAGGCATGTTGTTCGTGGAGACAGTGCAAGGCAGTTGTTTACTAGGCTATGGCAGTACTTTCGCATGTTTGTTGCTTCCCCAGGCCTGATGTACGGGGTAGAATCCGACATGCAGGCTGGAGATAGTGCAAGGCTCAGTTTAATTCCCTACCGTATAAATCCTGCTCGACAGCCTATGGTGCAAGCAGAGCTGGATGTTGTGGACGGGAGTACCTACCAGTGCAATGTTATGCCTGACGGACTTATGAATGCACTAGCAACGTTTCAGAACCTGATGAATGAAGTGGAAAAGGACGATGATGGGCTGGAGCATCCTGTTAGGTTCTGCTCGGAGAAGTACAATTCGGCCCAGGGGAGCTGCTCTGTTGTCGAGGAGGAGCTGCTGGCGGTTGTGCTTGCGCTGGGGCATTTCGAGATCTATGTTCCAGCCTATGGTCCGGTCGTTGTAGTTTACCCAGATCATCACCCTCTCAAGATCTTGGACCAGTTTCACAATCGGAATATGAGGCTGACCAGGTGGTCACTAAGGTTATTGGTATATAACCTGGACATACGCCATATTGCCGGTTGTGACAACGTGGTTGCAGATGGGCGTTCAAGGGTATATGATCCTGGGTAGATTGACACACGGGTAGCCTCCTGCTTTAGTTTGAATAGTATTTTGCGCTTGGTGCTTGTTGGCTCGCGGTTGTAGCCCAGCGTATTGGGTCGTAAAGCAGGAGTTGAGCGTTTGGTATAGAAGAAAATAGGCTGCCCTTATAGTGCAGCCGGAAAAAACATATTAAAATATAAAAATCATAAAAAAAAAACTCTCTTTTTTATATAGATAATTGTATAAGTTTGTCATAGCCTATTGAGTTTGAGTAGTCCACGAACTATCAAACGGCTGAGCTGCTGTAAGCTCGCTCTGGGAGCATGATATTGTGTCTTTTGCTATTGTTGGGAGGAGTTATAAAATGTAATTTTTTTTTAAGATGTGTTTTAGTGATAATCTCAGCTTTGTTTTAGTGCCATGCGGTCGCTGGTTGTGGGGGGCTTGATGGGGTTCTGTGTATCAGATTTTAGCTCAGGGTTGAGCAAGTAAAATCTTGGGGGAGGTGTGACGCATGTCGAGTATGAGCATGCTGTACAGAACGCCCAGTCATGCCCCACTCTCGCTAGGATCGTCAGGGCAGGAACTTTGGCTGTAGTCTGTGTAGAGTTTCCTAACTTAGTTTATGTGAGCCGTTGTACTATAAGTATTATAAGTATGTATCTTGTTTTCATCTGAGTCAACGAGTTCTATTTTATATCATTAGTTATAAGTGTTGTGTGTGGGACTTATTTGTAATGATGAAAGGAGAGAGAGAGATTACGTAACGAGGGCCAGCGAGTGCGCCATGAGGCAGGTAGGCCTAACTCCCCTCCTTCCTCCTCCCTCCTCCCTCTCAGTGCGTGGGAAATCCTTTGTCGATCCCAGATTGAGAGAGAATATTACGTAACGATTGCTAGTGGGCGGTCCTTAGTAGTTGGCGATATGCTCACTAGAGGGCCGAGTATAAAAAGGGAGGTCTCGCCGCATTTTCCTCAGAACTCATTAGGCAGAGCGACTTCTCATATCCCTTGCAACTATATATATTCTTCCGACTGATGTGAACTTTCCCTACTCTCTGTACCGCCTACCTTCTTCTTTTCCCGAACCCTTTTTAACCTCAATGACCCCTTTGGTGCAGATTTAGTCAGCCAAAGTATTGTCGCTTGAGTTCTCACGAGATATATGCCTATTAGATAGCCTATTTTGGAAGGGATAACTAGAATAGGATTGATTAATGTTTGTTGCACTCGTATATGCATTTCCCTGTGTATGATTATTCATGTTCCTGTTTTCTGCTGATCTAGGTGATGCTAGACTGGGATAAGGCTACTAGAGTTGTGATTCCCGATGTGTATTAGGTTTTGTTGAACCTGTACAATCGCAACAGAGACTTGGAAAGCCTAGGTGGTCTTTCTGACTGTGTACCTTGTGAGTTTAGCACTGTGTTGCGAGTGAGGGCTTTTGCCTCTGCCACCCAGCACTGTGCTAACTCGTTTGCTTGACTTTGAGAGGATCGCCAGGAGAGAACCAGATACTAGTGATCTGGATCTCTCAAGAGAGCATCCCGTCAATTACCGTAATTTGGCCGCACAGTCTTAAGGACCTCGCTAGGCTACGAGCCGCTTGCTCAGCCATTGTTTCCTAGCCTACTACATCCCAGCTAGACTTTGCTCGGTCAGCAGATACAGCATAGTATTGAAGCTTTCCTTATGTATGTTATTGTTTATGCACTATTGATTTCATGTGTGGCACGCATAGCTACTTTAGAGATTAGTGGCCCCCCGAGCACAATCCTAGTAGGCTATTGCCAGTGCATTGTCGGAGTACTTCTTTTATATGTTTGCCATTTACTACTGTCTATTCTTATAATTCTTCTTATGTCAATTTAAAGCCTTTAATATTACTTAATTGCCAGTGTGTTGCTTATTGAATTGCTGTTCAAAATCCGATACTTACTTCTTACGAGTATCCGAGAAGCATCTAACTTTATCAGAAGATTCCTTGCTCGATGCTCGAGGACTATTGTTTAACGTAACGTAATAGTGCCGATCCGAAGTAGAGGGTGGAGGACTTCTTAAGTTCTTAGTCAAGGGTGGATTACTTCGGCTTCGGCCAACACTATTCTTTGGTGTTGTTGTATTTACTTCTTTGTTTGATTGTTGACCAGACTAGATAACTCCCGTCTCTTTATTAGTCTGTTGTGAAACGCTAGTACCGAGTTCTTGTATACCCCGTTATAGCAGATAAAACTCTGGAGGGTATTGGTGTTTTTTGTTCGGCTGGCAGTACTCTGGGGTTGGGATCGTGTGTTTCCGTTGTGGCAGCGAGCCATACTCGAGTCCTGTTTGAGAGCCCTAGTGTACCTGAGTGCCCGGTCGTAACAATACCCATATTCCTCACCAAGCCCTCTATAACCCATCATCTCCAGACATCACCTTTTGCTCCCCAGAACTCGCCCCCACAACATTCTGGAGGGTGGTCAGAACTTTAGGCTCTGACCACCTCCCGATCATTATCACCACCAAAACCAGACTCACCCCAGCTAGCCACAAACACACATACACCAATTATAAAAGAGCTAACTGGGAAGCATTCACAAATGAGACAGAACAACACTTCGCAACTCTAAACAGTACACCCATCACTAACATCAACAATGCTGTACACATACTCAATAAAACTATCCAAAATGCTGACAAGAAACACATTCCAAGAGGTAACAGAAAAAGACACAACCCCAACTTCACACCAGAAATTCAAAACCTCATCAGACAATGCGACATACTGAAACACTCCCCAGCACCCCACACACAAGACATCACATAACAAATTCAACACCAAAACTAACAACAAAATACAAGAACAACAAAAACTAAATTGGAATAACTTCCTACAAACACTTGATCACAAAACAAACCCCAAAAAACTCTACAAAACACTAAACAACATCACACTTTCCAACAGCAACACAACACAATCACATGCTGCAATCACAACAACAGACTACTCCTTCATGTAAACAACAAGCAAACACTCTCATCAATCACTTTTCACATGTCAGCCACCTAAAACCTCACAAAGACGACCGACGTGTCATCCGACGTAAGAGACAATTCCCCACAGACCCTGACTATACACCCTTCACCAATCACCAGACAAAGCATATCATCAACAATCTCAAGCACTCACCCGCCTGTGGCCTAGACAACATAAGCAACATACACCTCAGACACCTGGGACCACAAGGCATACAAGAACTCACTAACATATCAAACTACAGCTATTCACACAACACAATACCATACATTTGGAAGCATGGTATCATCTGTGACGCATGTCGAGTATGAGCATGCTGTACAGAACGCCCAGTCAGGCCCCACTCTCGCTAGGATCGTCAGGGCAGGAACTTTGGCTGTAGTCTGTGTAGAGTTTCCTAACTCAGTTTATGTGAACCGTTGTACTATAAGTATTATCATTATGTATTTTGTTTTCTTCTAAGTCAACGAGTTCTATTTTATATCATTAGATATAAGTATTGTGTGTGGGACTTGTATGTAATGATGAGAGGAGGGATATTACGTGGCGTGGGGTCGGTGAGTGCGCCACGCGGGCCGGTAGGCCTAATTCCCTCCTCCCTTCCTCCCTTTCAGCGCGTGGGAAGTTCTTTGTCAATCCCAGATTGAGAGAATATGACGTCATGATTGCCAGTGGGCGGTCCTTAAGTAGTTTGAGATATGCCGCTAGAGGGCCGAGTATAAAAAGAGAGGTTTTTGCCACCATGCTTCAGAACTCATCAGGCAAAGCGACTTCTCATATCCCTTGCAACTATCCATATTCTTCCGACTGATGTGAACTTTCTCTACTCTCTGAACAGCCTATCTTCTCCCCTTCTCGACCCTTTATAACCTCAATGACCCCTTTGGTGCAGATTTAGTCAGCCAAAGTATTATCGCTTGAGTTCTCACGAGATAAGTGCCTGTTAGATAGCCTATTTTTGGAAGGGTTAACTAGAATAGGATTGATTGATGTTTGTTGCACTCGTATATGTATTTCCCTGTGTACTATTATTCATGTTCCTGTTTTCTGCTGGTTTAGGTAATGCTAGACTGGGATAGGGTTTCTGAGTTGTGATTTCCTATGAGTACTAGGTTGCGGTTGAACCAGTACAATTGCAACGGAGACGTGGAACGCCTAGGTGGTCTTTCTGACTGTGTACCGTGGGAGTTTAGCACTGTGTTGCGAGTGAGGGCTTTTGCCTGTGCCACCCAACACTGTGCTATCTCATTTGCTTGACTTTGAGAGGATCGCCAGGAGAGAACCAGATACTAGTGATCTGGATCTCTCAAGAGAGCATCCCGTCAATTACCGTAATTTGGCCGCACAGTCTTAAGGACCTCGCTAGGCTACGAGCCGCTTGCTCAGCCATTGTCTCTTAACCTTAGATATCCCAGCTAGACTTTGCTCGACCAGCAGATACAGCATAGTATTGAAGCTTCTCCTTATGTATATTATTGTTTAAGCACTATTGATTTCATGTGTGGCACGCTTAGCTACTTCAGAGATTAGTGGCCCACGAGCACAATCTTAGTAGGCTATTGCCAGTGCATTGTCGGAGTACTTCTTTTATATGTTTGCCATATCCTATTGCTTATTCTTATAATTCTTCTTATGTCAATTAAAGCCTTTAATTACCAGTGAGTTATTCATTAAATTGCTGTTCAAAATCCGATACTTACTTCTTATGAGTATTCGAGAAGCATCTAACTTATCAGAAGATTCCTTGCTTGATGCTCGAGGACTATTGTTTAACGTAACGTAATAGTGCCGATCCGAAGTAGAGGGTGGAGGACTTCTTAAGTTCTTAGTTCAAGGGTGGATTACTTCGGCTTCGGCCAACACTATTCTTTAGTGTTGTAGTACTTTCTTCTTTGTTTGATTGTTGACCAGACTAGATAACTCCCGTCTTGTTATTAGTCTGTTGTGTGAAACGCTAGTACCGAGTTCTTGTATACCCCGTTATAGCAGATAGAACTCTGGAGGGTAGTGGCGTTTTTTGTTCGGCTGGCAGTACTCTGGGGTTGGGATCGTGTGTTTCCGTTGTGGCAGCGAGCCATACTCGAGTCCTGTGTAAGAGCCCTAGTGTACCCGAGTGCCCGGTCGTAACAAATGGCGACCTTGCCAGGATTTTGTGAACAGTATAATTTTTTGCAGAGTTGTACAACATTTGTTTGTTGGTACTTTAGCGTACATATTGAAGAATATTTTTTTTTGTAAGGCAATTAGGAGAGCATTTAAGAGACTCCAGTTAATTTAGTAATTAGTGCTTGCATAAGGGAGTTTAACACTTTTGTCTCGAGAATTTTTTGGTGAACTTCAGTATGTCGGGCCCTAGTACTGACGAGGAGCGAGAGATGCTAAGTGAGGAGGTGCCGTTAGTAACTAGTGAGGAGGATGCTAGACTTTTTGTGAGTAAGCAGTACCATGTGACGGAGGAGAGGCTGACTGGGGTGAATGTTTATGGCTTGCACCTGATAGCCAAGGTTTTGGGTCTATCCAATGTAGGAGGAATGTCCAAGGGGGAGCTGATTTCCTGGGTGTTGCGTGGGCGACATGGGGTTTCGGAGGAGAGGGCGTTTGGGGGGGTTCCTCCCCAGATCCCCTCTCACTCGACTCCCACAGTGCCGTCCACTCAGTTGCCGGAGGTTAGCACTCTCCCACAGAGGGATGAGCATTGGAAGATTGGAGTGCCCTCGGGCGGTGCGTATGGTGGTTCCCCAGTTCTTGCCCCCCCTCCTTCAGTAGTGGCAGCTCCCTCTTCCGGCCTGTCTCCTGATATGATATTTAAACTCAAGCTTGCTAAAATTGAGTCTAGGAGGTATGAGATTGAGGCTGAGTCTAGGAAGTGTGCGATTGAGGCTGAGTCTAGGAAGCAGGAGAAGGAGATTGAGGCTGAGTCTAGGAGGCACGAGGCTGAGCTTAGATATGACTCCGAGAAATATTGTGCTCAGATAGACTTAGATAAGACTCGTGCAGAGTCGACCGGGATTCGGATGGGCCGTGAGGGCCAAGTAAGAGAACAGTCCTTGTCTCACTTAGTCAAATTGGTGCCGGCATTTAGTGAAACTGAAGTCACAGAATTTTTTAATCGTTTTGAGAAGAAGTGTAGGGAGCATAATTGGCCTGAAGAGAAGTGGGCAGCTCTGGTCTCCTCAAGACTTACGGGTAAGGGTCTGAAGGCTTATGATGCACTGCCTTTAGAGTCTTGCATTGACTACCCAGAATTGAAGAGAGCTGTCCTACGGGCATACGAGTTGCAACCAGAAACATATCGATTGAAGTTTCGGGGTGTTACAAAGACTAGGGAGGCGACCTTTCTTGAACATGCCCGGGACTTAAAAGATGCACTTGCTAACTGGACACGTTCTGAGAAAGCTGAGACGGCCGAACAGTTGACTGAGCTGTTTCTGCTCGAGCAGTTTTATAAGTGTACAGGTGCAGAAATGACTTTAACTATTAAAGAAAAGAACCCTAAAACTCTACAGGAGGCAGCTGAGATGGCTGACCTCCGGCTATCACTAATTCGTGGGTGCGGGTCTGCCCAGCGTAGTGAGGCAGGTAACAAGGGGCGTGACGCCCCACCCCCCCGAGTTAGTGATATACATTATGCAAACAAGTACAAGAGCTATGATACCAAGACTGACCACAAGACTAACACCGTCCCATTTAAGAAGGGGCCGGGCCCTTCCCAGTACCAAGGGAAGCCCAGAGGGGAGTTGGAGTGTTATCTTTGTCATGAAAAGGGGCACTTTGCAAGAGTCTGTCCTAGCAAACCACCTACAGCAGCTGTGTCTTTGGCCTGCAACATTGGTGTGTCTCCGAAGTCTTCTGAGTTTGCCCGGGGCAGTTCGTCAGAGGCTGAGGCACAGCCAATGCAGAAACACCTGAGAGGCTCGAACCCTGCTCAGGATGTTTTTTGCGACCATAGAGGACGGGGTTGCGTGATGTGGGCGGGGCGCAAGCATGGAGTAGAGGTCTTGCGTGATACAGGTGCTTCCCAGACTCTGATGAACAATTTGACTGGCTACCCTATAAATGCGGCTCGGGTGGTAGTGGTGCAGGGTATTAATGCAACTCGGTCATACCCGATGGTGCGGTTGGAGTTGGAGGTGGATGGTGTGGCACGTGAATTGGATGTTGGGATTGTGGAGAAACTGCCAGTGGAGGGCGTCGACCTTCTTCTCGGCAACGACTTTGCAATGCCCGCTTCTGAGGTTCTACCCTTAGTCGTTGCCGAGAGGCCGGCCGACATGAGTGGGGGAGAACAAGAGTGTGTCGAGCGGTGCCAGGCACAACCCATGGCGTGTGCTGTCACCCGAGCTCGGGCAGCTAAAGTGTCACAGCCTAGTCCTCCGTCTTCAGACCAGCAGAGGAACGATCAACAGGAGGAGGCTAAAGCTGGAGTTGGTTTTAAGAGTTTTGACTCGGCGGCTCTCCTGGGTGATTTAGTATTGGCACCTATGTTGGAGTCTGGAGAGGCCCCAGGACCTGTCACAGTTAGTGAGGAGGTAGGGCCGGAAGAGACTCCGGGGCAGCAACGTTGCACACGGAGAGAAAAAAGGGTTGCTCAGTTTGATATTGGGGAAGGACTTGGGTTGCTTCGGAAGCATCTAGACAGGTTGGTTCCCTCAGATATTTGTAAACTGCAGTTGGAGGATCCGGAAGTTCAGAAGTGTGGTAATGGTGCTGTCGAGATTAAACACGAGGACGGGGAAGCATGTCATGTGAACCTGTTGGAGGAGTTTGTGAGGCAACCACCTGAGCAGCCTACTGTCCCTGCGTTGGTCTGCCGCGGCCAAGGTGGAGAAGGAGAGGGGGGCAGTAGGGCACAGGTGGAGGAGAGTAGGGATTGTCATGTCTCGGCGAAGCAGTGGGCGGGGGACACGAGTCTGGTGGCTGTGGAAGCGCTAGAGCACCTGTCTGAGCAGCAGTGTGCAGCACTCCAGCACCAGCTCGGTTCATACCCCACTGGTCGTGCCGAGCCCCTGAGTCTCACAACTCGGGCGGTGCGAGATGTTCCGCAGGCAGGTCATGTGACTGTTAAAAGACCGTTAGCCTCGTTGTTTCGGTGGTTTAAGGTGTGCGACGAGGCCTTGGCATGGTTGCCAGGTCAGGGTCGACCCATGGCTGCCAAGGGTGGTGGTCAAAAGGAGGACATTGAGCAGATTGGTAGGGTCGGCTGTGGTATCGCAGTGCCCGGTCGTCGCATAGCCTCCCAATGCTGCTCTAGTCTAATGCAACAGCCCTACCACAGACCGACTGTATCTGGCCATGTCGCTAAAAGCGGTGATGCTGCGCAGGCAGATGTCGTCACAAGGAATGTGGGGGTGCGCATGTACGGTATCGGCGGGGAAGCCTTAGCTATAATGAACTGTGGGAGTGACTGCACGGGTGGTACTGATTGTCCCTCTCATGACCTGGCTGTTCTAGGGACGAAGGTGGAGAAGGAGGGAGACTACAGGTTAGAAGCTGCGGTCTCGGCTGGGTTGTGGGAGGGCACAAGGCATGTTGTTCGTGGAGACAGTGCAAGGCAGTTATTTACTAGGCTATGGCAGTACTTTCGCATGTTTGTTGCTTCTCCAGGCCTGAGGTACGGGGTAGAATCCGACATGCAGGCTGGAGATAGTGCAAGGCTCAGTTTAATTCCCTGCCGTATAAATCCTGCTCGACAGCCTATGGTGCAAGCAGAGCTGGATTACGTGTGGACGAAGGATCTGAGGGATAAGGAATGTCGTGAGTGGTCGTTGCTTGTAACTTTGTCCGAGCGTGCTAAAGAGGTATGTGGTTTTGTTGTGGACGGGAGTACCTACCAGTGCAATGTTGTGCCTGACGGACTTAAGAATGCACCAGCAACGTGTCAGAGCCTGATGAATGAAAGTGAAAAGGACAATGATGCGCTGGGGCATTTCGAGATCTATGTTCCAGCCTATGGTCCGGTCGGTGTAGTTTGCCCAGATCATTACCCTCTCAAGATCTTGGACCCGTTTCACAATCGGAGTATGAGGCTGACCAGGTGGTCACTAAGGTTATTGGTATATAACCTGGACATAAGCCATATTGCCGGTTGTGACAACGAGGTTGCATGTGGTCGTTCAGGGGTATATGATCCTGGGTAAATTGACACACGGGTAGCCTCCTGCTTTAGTTTGAGTAGTATTTTGCGCTTGGTGCTTGTTGGCTCGCGGTTGTAGCCCAGCGTATTGGGTCGTAAAGCAGGAGTTGAGCGTTTGGTATAGAAGAAAAAATAGGCTGCCCTTATAGTGCAGCCGGAAAAAAAAAACATATTAAAATATAAAAATCATATAAAAACTCTTTCTTTTTTATGAAGATAATTGTATAAGTTTGTCATAGCCTATAAGGTTTGAGTAGTCCACGAACTATCAAACGGCTGAGCTGCTGTAAGCTCGCTCTGGGAGCATGATATTGTGTCTTTTACTATTGTTGGGAGGAGTTATGAAATGTGAATTTTTTTTTATAAGATGTGTTTTAGTGATAAACTCAGCGTTGTTTTAGTGCCATGCGGTCGCTGGGTGTGAGGGGTTTGATGGGGTTCTGTATATCAGATTTTAGCTCAGGGTTGAGCAAGTAAAATCTTGGGGGAGGTGTGACGCATGTCGAGTATGAGCATGCTGTACAGAACGCCCAGTCAGGCCCCACTCTCGCTAGGATCGTCAGGGCAGGAACTTTGGCTGTAGTCTGTGTAGAGTTTCCTAACTCAGTTTATGTGAACCGTTGTACTATAAGTATTATCATTATGTATTTTGTTTTCTTCTAAGTCAACGAGTTCTATTTTATATCATTAGATATAAGTATTGTGTGTGGGACTTGTATGTAATGATGAGAGGAGGGATATTACGTGGCGTGGGGTCGGTGAGTGCGCCACGCGGGCCGGTAGGCCTAATTCCCTCCTCCCTTCCTCCCTTTCAGCGCGTGGGAAGTTCTTTGTCAATCCCAGATTGAGAGAATATGACGTCATGATTGCCAGTGGGCGGTCCTTAAGTAGTTTGAGATATGCCGCTAGAGGGCCGAGTATAAAAAGAGAGGTTTTTGCCACCATGCTTCAGAACTCATCAGGCAAAGCGACTTCTCATATCCCTTGCAACTATCCATATTCTTCCGACTGATGTGAACTTTCTCTACTCTCTGAACAGCCTATCTTCTCCCCTTCTCGACCCTTTATAACCTCAATGACCCCTTTGGTGCAGATTTAGTCAGCCAAAGTATTATCGCTTGAGTTCTCACGAGATAAGTGCCTGTTAGATAGCCTATTTTTGGAAGGGTTAACTAGAATAGGATTGATTGATGTTTGTTGCACTCGTATATGTATTTCCCTGTGTACTATTATTCATGTTCCTGTTTTCTGCTGGTTTAGGTAATGCTAGACTGGGATAGGGTTTCTGAGTTGTGATTTCCTATGAGTACTAGGTTGCGGTTGAACCAGTACAATTGCAACGGAGACGTGGAACGCCTAGGTGGTCTTTCTGACTGTGTACCGTGGGAGTTTAGCACTGTGTTGCGAGTGAGGGCTTTTGCCTGTGCCACCCAACACTGTGCTATCTCATTTGCTTGACTTTGAGAGGATCGCCAGGAGAGAACCAGATACTAGTGATCTGGATCTCTCAAGAGAGCATCCCGTCAATTACCGTAATTTGGCCGCACAGTCTTAAGGACCTCGCTAGGCTACGAGCCGCTTGCTCAGCCATTGTCTCTTAACCTTAGATATCCCAGCTAGACTTTGCTCGACCAGCAGATACAGCATAGTATTGAAGCTTCTCCTTATGTATATTATTGTTTAAGCACTATTGATTTCATGTGTGGCACGCTTAGCTACTTCAGAGATTAGTGGCCCACGAGCACAATCTTAGTAGGCTATTGCCAGTGCATTGTCGGAGTACTTCTTTTATATGTTTGCCATATCCTATTGCTTATTCTTATAATTCTTCTTATGTCAATTAAAGCCTTTAATTACCAGTGAGTTATTCATTAAATTGCTGTTCAAAATCCGATACTTACTTCTTATGAGTATTCGAGAAGCATCTAACTTATCAGAAGATTCCTTGCTTGATGCTCGAGGACTATTGTTTAACGTAACGTAATAGTGCCGATCCGAAGTAGAGGGTGGAGGACTTCTTAAGTTCTTAGTTCAAGGGTGGATTACTTCGGCTTCGGCCAACACTATTCTTTAGTGTTGTAGTACTTTCTTCTTTGTTTGATTGTTGACCAGACTAGATAACTCCCGTCTTGTTATTAGTCTGTTGTGTGAAACGCTAGTACCGAGTTCTTGTATACCCCGTTATAGCAGATAGAACTCTGGAGGGTAGTGGCGTTTTTTGTTCGGCTGGCAGTACTCTGGGGTTGGGATCGTGTGTTTCCGTTGTGGCAGCGAGCCATACTCGAGTCCTGTGTAAGAGCCCTAGTGTACCCGAGTGCCCGGTCGTAACCCAAAACCCAACAAAGACCCCACGCTACCCTCCTCGCACTGCCCCATCACACTCCTTTGCTCCCCCTCCAAACTCATGGAACGCCTAGTATTACAACTAATTACACCTGACCTACCCCTAGCTCCAACACAACATGGCTTTAGGCCACTGCATTCCACAAACACTCTTCTCACAGACCTTACACAAAGAGCTTTCGACGGCATCAACTCAGCTAGACCACCCCACAGATCGCTATTAGCCACACTCGACATTAGTAAAGCCTTCGATGCCATCCCCCGCCACAACCTAACAAACAAAATCTACAACACAAACATGCACAACAACACAAAAAGGTGGCTGGCCAACTTCCTAGCAGGCAGATGTGCACACGTAGATGACCGGTCAGTCATCTAAAATCAGAAACTTTCCAAACCGAGTCCCACAAGGATCCGTCCTATCGCCCGCACTCTTCAATCTGTACATGCACGATATAACTACACCCAATACGCCCCAAATAAACTTAGCCTCCTATGCAGATGACATAACACTCACATGCACACACCATGACCCAAAAAGAGCAACAGATCTCCTTCAACCCTATCTCAACACACTACATGGCTGGTGCACTACAAACAGACTTAATCTAGCCCCAGCCAAATCCACCGCAACCCTGCTCACAAGTTGGACAGGAGAACACGAATACATCCCTCAACTCACCATAAACAACACACCCCTAACACATACACACACCCAAAATCCTAGGAGTAACATATGATACTCATATGACATTCAAACAGCACACCACAAACATTAAAAAGAAACTGACACCCAGACTTAACGCCCTCAGGTCACTTGCTCACACAAAATTTGGACACAACAAAGAAACTACCACCACAGTATATAAACAATACATAAGATCAGTGATGGAATACGCAAGCCCAGCCTGGGCTTCTAACCTAGCTGAAACACATCATAAGACCTTACAGACTATTCAAAACAAAGCCCTGAAAATCATTACAGGCTGCACAGCTACTGCACCCACAGATCACCTACATCAAGAAACCAAAATCCTCAAAGTCAAAGACCATCTGGACATGAAAGGCACTCAATTCCTGGCAGCAGCCTCCACGAACCAAGACCACCCACTAATCTACATGGCAACACACCCACAGACACCAAGAAATATCAAAACAACACCCAGCACACTGTATCACACACAATTATTGTCCTCTCTCCCTCCCTGCCCACCCCGAACCAACTTCCAGAAGCACATCCATACTCATATCTCTCACCGATCCATCCACTCAGTCAGACAACACGCAGCTGCATGCACGACCTCCCGAAATCCATCCTTCCAAATCCTCCCTTCCTCGCGAGGACAGAGTCCACCTGGCCAGGCTGAGATGCGGACACCATCCAGCTCTCCTGAGCTATCAGAAGAGACTGGATGACTCCGTTGTCGACGCCTGCCCGGGATGTAACACAGCACCCCATACCATTAAACACATCATAGAAGACTGCATTTCAACACAACCACTTACGCCAACAACACAATCTACACTCAATGAGAGCTCTGTGGGAAAGCCCGATCGTGGCCATGGCCTTTCTCTGGGACTCGGGGCTTTTCGGCCAGGCAGCTTAGGGAACAACAACAACAACAACAACAACATATCAGCTGATCAAGTTACCTTCTTGTCCTACGGTCTCGGACAACAGAACTTGTCATTCCTGTGTGTGGTCTTACCTGTGGTTGTTTGTCAACCCACTAAGTCCAAGACGCAGACAACAACACCAAGGTAGACTTCTATCAAACGTTCCAACACCATCGCCGACAGAGAGCCAGACATACATAGAAATATCCCCGGAACGACACAGAACACGCGCGCACACTACAAAACACAAACACAAAATGAGGACTCGGTGGCAGAGTGGGCGGAGCTTACTGTGTGACGTCACGGAGGCCAACATACCCAATCAACAAACAAATGTCCTACAATAATAATGTTCCATTAACTTGATAGTACAACAACACATATCGTCTGAACATAAAGTATATCATCTTTCTGCACCGTAAGTTAAAGCAATGATCTTGGAGAGTGAAAGAGAGGTGGTGTGTAGTGGGTTGGATGGTGGTGTGAGGGAGGGAGGTGGATAGGCATGTTCCCCAACTACCAACCACCACCACCAACACCACCAATAGTTTCCAGCACCTTCCCAGTTATTCACTCACATGCTTTACCTTTGATCACTTGCACACTTTTGTCAGTGAATAGCAAGGGATGGCTTGTCGGTAAATTAGGCTCAACAGGCGAATTAAAAGCAGAATTGATGAGTTATGAAGCAAGGCGAGAGGAAGGAGGGAGGCTGGGGGAATATACTACAACACGTGACTTACTGCCTTCTTTCTGTCTGCAAGCACCCCCACCCCCCTCTTTTCCACCACGGTTCCCATCAACTCCATATTCCCTCACCCCCTTTTACTTCCTCCCCAGTTCCCACCTGAATATCTCCTTATCTGTCCTTTCCTTCTCTTCTAACCTTCCAATTACAATTATTAATACTATTATTACTCCTCATACATCTACTCATAATTACTTTCTTATTCTTCCTTCTCTTCGTTTTCTTTGTCCTCGTCTCTGGTTTCTTTTACTTGTTTTCTAGTCCGCCCTCCTTTTATATTAGTTATAATATGAACGCTTGTATTCTTAAACAATTATCTCTCTTCGCTATGCCCGATATCGTACGAAAATTGAGGGAATGAGTTGATTACACGGATTGGCATTCCCATTTCTAAAGGTAAAATCATTGTTCAAATTATTCGTCCATTAACGATGCTGCAAAGGGAAAGAATTGCTCAAGAACACAAGTGTAATAATCTAAACATACTAATACAATAAAAAAAGTACTATACTGAAAGAATTGTTTAAGAATAAAAACATAATAACCTAAAAATACCAATACAACACAAACTAGTGAGCCACTTCTACCGCCTCTTTCTCTTCCTCCACTGTAGCTTTGTCTGAGCCTTTTTTGTCACCGCCACCAACCTGGATTTAGGAGTATAATCTCTGGCCTGATATTACTGCACACTTCCCGTCATGACCGGGGGGCGGGGGGGCTCCCTGTGGTTCAACTAAGATACATGGTGTCAACACAAGGTCAGTATAGTATATCAGGATCTCCTTGGTCACATGATAGCAGACACAGATATATATACAGGTACGGAGACATCAGTACAAGAATGAAAATATCGATACAAGAGCAAAACTCCAGACAAAGTGGACGAGAAAGACGCGACCTGGGTGGATTTACAAGGGGAGGTAGACAAAATAATAAACATGTAACTACAATAGACTACACAGAGTGATCCAAATCAACACATCAAGATAGATAAGAGTGCAAGAAAAAAATACAAATATAAAACACTACAAAACGACAAATACAGTACATGGGTATATCAGGCAAAGCATTACATATACCAACGTGAAGCAGAGAGGACAACACAAGCACAAAGGAATCACCCACGAGTCATAACCACTGTCATCACAACGCCTTAAAACTAAAATGTCACAAATGTTTAGGAGCGAGAAAGACCATAAGGGCACGTAAAATGCAAACTAGCCACGCATACACACACATGCACACACACACACACACACACACACACAAATACATATGTAATAAATATATTTCTTGTATATATTTACATACTAAATATATATACAATACCGACACACACACACACACACACACACACGAGCGCGTGCAGAGCAAGAGAGAAAATAGTGAGTGATCAAGGACTGATGGAGGCCGAGTGCCACCAACGGAATGTAGATCACTGACAGAGATACCTGGGTACACAGATACTGTGTGTGTGTGTGTGTGTGTGTGTGTGTGTGTGTGTAATAATAATAATAATAATAATCGGTTTATTTCAAGCCGGCAGCCAATGGGGCTGAAAATACACAGACTTAACCTAGATCTTATCCTAATGGATCAACAGACTGATCCTGGCAGCTAACGAGAGCGCCTACATACTCCCGAAGGAGTAGGACGTGGGCAGGAGACTTTGTGGGTCCCCCGAGACGATCCGCCCAGATCTTGCCTTCACGGCCAGGGAAAGTTTTTGAGAGAACTTCCCCTGCCGGCGCGTGGGATTGAACCCCCGACACCAGAGCTAGCGCTCCCAATACAGAGTACTAAGCGCGCTCGGCCACCATGACCGTGTGTGTGTGTGTGTGTGTGTGTGTGTGTGTGTGTGTGTGTGTGTGTGTGTGTGTGTGTATTAACTATCTCTCTCGTCTGATCTTTCCCGGTCAGCTAAACTTTTACCTCTTACTAAAGTTTCGCCCACAATACATAGCTCTCTCTCTCTCTCTCTCTCTCTCTCTCTCTCACTACCCCGCCGGCTTTAGCACCGCCTACAGCTCCGCATCGCCACTGAGAAAACTCGATCCTAATTTGAGTATTTCATATCCCAATTCCCTTTATTCATTGCATGAACAGTAGTTAAGTGCTTGTTTAACCTCCACATAGTTCTGTAGTTGCCGTGCATGTTATTTTATTGCTTTTCTGACTGATAAACATTGTTGTTTACATTTGTTATCCTAGCTTGTAGCAGACGACGCACGCGCACCTCTAATCGACCTAGCTTTGTATTTTCTTATTAACTCTAGTAGTTATCGTATTCAGTATCCTACTGTAGCTATATATATCTGTAATTTTAGTTGTTGCTTGCATGATCTTGTAGTAACCTTTGACTGATAACTTTGTTTATCTAAATATAATCCTGCTTGACTAGCCTACAGTGACACCAGCGCCATCTGTTGATACAGTATATTAACCCCTTGTGTGCAGTTACACTTTATTCTTATATAATCTCTATTTGGTGAATTGTATATTTAGTTACATATTATCGTATAAATACGATAGAATATGACTCTTTTGTGATCTCGTATGTCTCTGTGACGTCACGATCTCTCCTACAGCACGACGTAGGATGAGTAGATCGTATATTATAAGATTGTAAATAAGTTAAGTTATAAAAGGCCTAATATGCTATTAAGCAATATTGCCATGGTCTTATGTAGTATATATGAATTTATCGTATATATTAATATAATTTATCGTATAGAGCAACCTAAATGCGGTACGATAATTTGGGCTCCTGGCGGTTTGCCAAGGCAGCAAGGTGTGCTTTTGAGGTACGCCAGAGCCTTCACGAACACCAACCAGTTAACATCTAATTTTCCGCCCTCAGTTGATCGTGCTTTTGTGCCTGTAATCACAATACACATACAGCAATACACTCAGCTACACCATCACGACGCTCTCATCGACATCATGACTGACTGATAGATAAGCATACATTATAATAATCATGTCCATTCCCATGTAATCATTTATTTTTTCTTTAACTTGACTTGAGTCTTGGGACCGAAGTCTCGTTCCCCATTGTCCACCACCATATTGGGTAAAACGTTCTCCCTTGCCTCATTGCCACGTGGAACTATTGGTGAGTTAATTCCTGGCTAATATTAACCCTTATAACCTTACCCTATATATATATTTGTTATGTGAGACCTTTGGATATAAATTAGCTTGTTTCATATTGAATTCAATTTAGATATAGAGTAGTTTTCATTTAGATTGATTTTATTTGATTCATTATAGCTTAGTAATATTTAACTTCCATTGATAGTTTACCACATTGGTGCCCAGACCCGGGAATTAGCTACCAGTAAGGGATTTTAAGGCAATGAACAAGGGGACATATAACAGGATGCAGGAACAACTCTATGATAAACTGGCAAGGCTAGCCAAGCGATGGTTAGAGCCGGAATGCAGGGTCACATCGTTGTGCCTGCCTAAGTCCTGCATCCCACCCATCATCTTTCCCCAGTAATTTTCTTTTCCGTTTCGGACTTCCTGTGACTATTATGACCTGACCTAACCTTTTTTCTTGTTCAATATGATCCATTAGTAGGTATTGCTATTTAGTGTACTATTTTTTCTCCATAACATAGAAGTCCGCCGGTTGGCGTCTCTTAATTAGACTATTATTTGGCCGTTGTTTTTGTAACGTAACATTTAGATACATAGCCTATAGGCTCGCATGCAAAATGGATAAAAACGATAAAGAGACACCGTCTAGTGGGGTGCTGATCAAAGCCCCTAAAAATCAAAGGGCGGGACTTTGGGGAGTATTAAATAGGCTAATAGTGGACTTAAACACTTTCATCACTACTGCTGATCTAGAGGAATTGGAGGCCAGATTAGATAACGTCCAGGCTACCCACGGTCGTATTACGGCTCTGAGTGAGGTGATTGTGGCTGACATGATAGAGGAGGAAGAGATAATTACAGAGTGTGATAATCGCGCCCTCTATGACGAACCTGTCTTTAGAGCGAAGCGCCTATTACAGCGTGCTGTCGCAAGTAAGAAGGGAGGCGATAATGAGGCCCATAGAAGGGCTGACCCAAAACATACTGTACACCTCCCAAAGCTCAATCTTCCTACATTTGGGGGCAAGTTAACCGAGTGGTTAGCTTTCTGGGACGTATTTCGATCTGCGGTTCATGAATCCTCTTTGGATAATGTCCGCAAGTTTCACTATCTGAAGGGACAAATGGAAGGAGAGGCCTTACATTTAATAGAGGGTTTTGCAGTAGTGGGTGGTAGTTATCTTGAAGCGGTACACTTATTAGAGTCCACATACGGGGATAGAGAGCAGTTGAAGATGGCCCATGTCGTTGCCTTGTTGGGGCTCGCAGAACCACAGTATAAGGTTGATGAGTTGACAAACTTCAGGGCAAATATGGAGTGCCATACTCGATCGCTAGACACCCTAGGGCTTACCACGCAGGAAATGATAGTCATTATCTTGCGGCAGAAGCTTCCTATGGCAATACTTGATAAGGTAAGATCATTTGAACTGGGGGAGTTCAAAACTCAGTTCAGCAAGGAGATAAATAATCTACAGTTGAACAAAGGGAGAATGTATGTGTCGGGAGGGAGTGAGAATGTGGAGAAGAGGGGAACAATAAGCATGACAGTGGGGACTAAAGTAAAGAAAGAGGGTGTGTATAAGAAACCTGCTCAGATTCTATGTAAGCTATGTAACAACAAACATAAATGGAGTTTCTGCATAAAATACCCGACAAATGAGACAAAACTAGCACAGGCGAAAAGATTGAAGCTATGTGTAGGTTGTCTAAGTGGGGAACATGGTAAGCAGGGACAATGTACTGCTACATACTTAAGGTCCTGTCGGCACTGCAAAGGACATCACTTTGATAAGTTGTGTCCTACAGCGGATAAAGTCAAAGACGTCAAAAATGAGGGTACTACAACTGTGACACTAGGTAGCACGCAAGACACCACTATATTGCCCACAATACAGATTCCCATGGAAGGTAATGACATTAACAAAGTTTGTCGGGTACTTCTAGATCAAGGATCTCAACGTTCCTTTATAAAGAGGTCCGTATTAGTGGGATTGAAGCACCGAATCGTAGGGGCTGAGACTCTTTGATTACAGGGCTTCACAGGGGTTACTGATAAACAAGACTACGAGATAGCGGAGATTTCATATTTCTATCGTAAAAACCGGTACTTTATGACTTGTATCGTAGTAGACACCCTACCAGAATATGTATCTGTGGGTGTGAAGAAGGTGGAACACGCATTACGTAGCAAAGGGGTTAACTTGTCAGATCCCATGGGAAATCAGAGTGAGGTGCATGTTCTACTTGGTGTAGATCATTATTATGAAGTAGTATACCCTGGATTTAAAAAGATGTGTGGTGTAGTTTTAATCCCCACTAAATTTGGATACTGCATGAGCGGAAAGGTGCATACTACACAGTCAAAGGTCCTGGTCGACACGGTCTCGATATATAGAGTCAATGTAACCGCGGCAGAGGAGTTGGGAAGGGAGGATTCCCAACCTAGTGACCCTAAGATGGCTGCCGAGTTCGACCTGGAACGACTGTGGAGATTGGATCACATAGGCATTAATCCTATGGAGACTGATTATGACTCGGAAGTTGCGCTACAAAGGTTTGACGAGTCTGTGTGCTACTGTGCCTCAGACAAGCAATATAAAGTTAGTTTACCCTGGAAGAACAGTGAGATAAGCCTGCCTACCAACTATGGTTTGGCATTAGGTCGCTTGCGCGCATTGCAGCGGAAATTGTCTAACGAACCGAGCACGCGCCAGGCGTATGACGATGTATTTCGGAGTTATGAGGATAGGGGCTTTATAGAGAGTCGATGTCAGGGAACCGTGTAAGAAGGGTAGGGTTCACTATCTGGCCCATCATGGGGTAAAGAAAGACAGCGTCACCACACCAATACGGGTGGTGTATGACTGTTCTGCCCACCAAGGACAACAACCCAGTCTAAATGACTGCCTGTTGACAGGTCCGTCCATGGTGTCGGACCTGTCCCAACATCTATTGCGGTTTAGGCTGGGGAAGTATGCCTATACCAGTGACATCGAGAAGGCATTCTCGATGGTCAAGCTAAAGGAGGAAGATAGAGATGTTACCCGCTTTCTTTGGTTCGGCGACATTAGCGACTCTGAAAAGTCCCATCATAATATACCGTTTTCGGGTTGTACTCTTTGGGGCCACTTGCTCGCAGTTTTTGTTAAATGCCACAATCAGAAAACATCTAGCTGACACTCATGAGGACACAAGTAAACTATCTCGCGGATTATACATTGACAATCTGCAGGGTACTAGCGATAGTCAAAATGATTTGTTATGTGCATACTGGCAAGCACGCAGATTGTTTGCGGATGCACATCTATTTCTCCGCGAGTGGGTTACTAATAGTGAAGATCTTCAGAGTTTAATACAGGTGGATGGTACGGCATCTCTTAACCAGGAAAAGTCCAGAAATTTGGGGATGATCTGGCAACCTAAACATGACATACTAACTTTTCAAACAAGGTCTTTTGCTCAGCAGACAGGAGCGCACACCAAAAGAAGTCTGTTGAGCAAAGTTGCGCAATTTTTTGATCCTTTGGGTCTAGCATTACCTGTTACCATAAGAGCTAGGATTCTAATGCAGGAAGTTTGGAGACGTAAAATAGGATGGGATGACAGTTTGCCTGAGGACCTGAATGACCAAGGGACATTGTTATTGAATGAATATGCCATCCTATGTACTAAACCTATACCTCGTAAAGTGGAGGCGTTCGGTGACGTTACGTTATACACGTTTTGCGATGCTAGCGCCACGGCATACGGGGTAGCCATATATGTTGTTACTTCATTTGGGGCACATTTAGTTACAGCCCGGGCCAAGGTAGCCCCGGTTAAAAAGGTAACTATCCCTAAAATGGAATTGACTGCCATGCTGCTATTAGCACGTCTGGTGCAACATGTACGCGCAGCATACGAGAGCGAATTAAATATTGAAATCGTTCATGTATGGTGCGATAGTCAGGTCGCACTCAACTGGATACATAGCAAGAAGTCTCTGCCAGTTTATGTGCGGAATAGGGTAGATGAGATTAGAGCCCTTTTGCCAGACGTTGCTTATCATTATGTAAATACAAAAGAAAACCCTAGTGATCTCATAACTAGGGGTATAACGGCTAGCCAGTTAATGAAGTCCGAATTGTGGTGGCATGGTCCAAAGTGGCTGCTCCATGAAAGTGAATGGACGATATGGCATGCTGTTGGTGAGGGACTTCTGCCACTGGAAACAGTGGCAGTTACAGCCCAACCAAATGAGCCACCGGGTCCTATCATGAAGTGGGCAAGATTCGGTGACTATAATAAACTAGTCAGAGTTGTAGCTTGGGTGTTGCGATATGCATCCAATCTCAAGCTTAAAGTAACGGGCCAACTCTGCAACAGGGGTCACAACATTGATGCTCGTGAATTTAAAGCAGCTGAAGTAACTTTGATCAAATGGGTTCAAGTAGAAACCTTTTCCAATGAATTAGAATCCTTGAAAAGCTCGAATAAGACATTAATGCCTAATATAGTGCGTCAACTAAGGTTGCACCTAGACAATGGCCTCATCAGGTGTGAGGGTCGCCTGAAGTGGTCGGGTGTACCAGACGGCACAAACCGACCTATACTTATGCCAACAAGACATCACGTTACTGATCTATTGATCATACGTGCACATAGGGAAGTAAAACACTACGGGGTATGTCATATTATATCAAATTTACGTCTCACATGGTGGATACCCAGGGTTCGACAAGTAGCTCGACGCGTAGTACGAAAGTGTGTAATATGCCAGAGACCAAAGGGTAAACCATATGCAACTGGACCAGCTCCACCCCTACCTGAATGCCGTGTAAAGCACGTAGAACCTTTCCAAGCGGTAGGATTAGATTACACAGGGGCATTGAAGACGAGGGAGAGTGAGAAGGTTTATATATTATTGTTTACCTGTGCGACGTCTCGAGCGGTACACCTAGAACTATGTGATAATATGTCTAGCGAAGAATTTATGCTGGCGTTTAGACGGTTTTGTGCCCGTCGTTCATTCCCTCAACTCATTCTTAGCGACAATGCTCCCACTTATGTCCAAGCATCAAAATATCTAAAGGATATGAGTAGTGATCCTACTGTTATCACTTTTTTGGGAGAGAAGAAGTGCGAATGGAGGTTCATTCCAGTTAAGGCACCTTGGTTTGGTGGAATGTGGGAACGATGTGTCGGCATAGTAAAGTCAGGACTAAGAGCGGTTGTAGGACGTGCTCTATTAAAGAAAAGTGAGTTGACGACAGTCCTCACAGAGATAGAGGCAGTCGTAAATGATCGCCCGCTTACATTTGTGTACACCGACCTGCAAGAACCACTACCATTAACGCCAGCTCACTTGCTATATGGAAAACCATTGACTGCGTTTCCATCTGATTTTCAGTCCATAGTAGAGTTAGAGGATCCCTCGTTGTACGCTGAGGTAGCGGTGTCTAAGAGATACCAGTATATATCCAGGATAATCGAGGATTTTAGGAAACGGTGGATTAGTGAATATCTGCTAGCATTGAGGGAAAGGAGTGTTACTCCCTCTGGTAGACCAACGGCACCTACAGTTGGTGAAGTTGTTTTAATTAAAGAAGATAGTCCTCGTTTATACTGGAAATTAGGCCGCGTATTGG
Organism: Lithodes maja; assembly: GCA_037953745.1. Lineage (NCBI taxonomy): Eukaryota > Metazoa > Arthropoda > Malacostraca > Decapoda > Lithodidae > Lithodes > Lithodes maja. The sequence continues at coordinate 2,788 of JBAKBP010010247.1, read as the reverse complement.
AGGTATACAAGGGGGCAGACTCTGTAGAGCGGGTGGCGCTATTGAAGACAGCCACTGGAACTACTGTTCGTCCTATCGCACGTTTGTACGCTTTGGAGCTCGATTCCGCATTGCAATCTGAGGCTCCACCTGTTATTGCTGGGTCCGAGGATTCTCAAAGGAACGACTCACCTCTTACTGATGGTGATCATGCTCGGACCGGGACGCGTCCCAGACGCGCTGCTGCTGGCGCCGTCGACTTGTGGCGTCAGAAGATAGCCTCTGGGCAACTTTAGGTTTAAGGTGGGGTTCAGGTCTTTTTTGTGGGGGGAGTGTATCGTATAAATACGATAGAATATGACTCTTTTGTGATCTCGTATGTCTCTGTGACGTCACGATCTCTCCTACAGCACGACGTAGGATGAGTAGATCGTATATTATAAGATTGTAAATAAGTTAAGTTATAAAAGGCCTAATATGCTATTAAGCAATATTGCCATGGTCTTATGTAGTATATATGAATTTATCGTATATATTAATATAATTTATCGTATAGAGCAACCTAAATGCGGTACGATAATTTGGGCTCCTGGCGGTTTGCCAAGGCAGCAAGGTGTGCTTTTGAGGTACGCCAGAGCCTTTACGAACACCAACCAGTTAACATCTAATTTTCCGCCCTCAGTTGATCGTGCTTTTGTGCCTGTAATCACAATACACATACAGCAATACACTCAGCTACACCATCACGACGCTCTCATCGACATCATGACTGACTGATAGATAAGCATACATTATAATAATCATGTCCATTCCCATGTAATCATTTATTCTTTCTTTAACTTGACTTGAGTCTTGGGACCGAAGTCTCGTTCCCCATTGTCCACCACCATATTGGGTAAAACGTTCTCCCTTGCCTCATTGCCACGTGGAACTATTGTTGAGTTAATTCCTGGCTAATATTAACCCTTATAACCTTACCCTATATAAACATTTGTTATGTGAGACCTTTGGATATAAATTAGCTAGTTTCAGATTGAATTCAATTTAGATATAGAGTAGTTTTCATTTAGATTGATTTTATTTGATTCATTATAGCTTAGTAATATTTAACTTCCATTGATAGTTTACCACACATATTATATTATATAATTATATATATATATATATTTGTTTTGCTTTTTTTAGGTAGGTTATCACCCCTGGTAGCCTACTTCTGCATATTTCATACCTTTTGTTTTTGGTTATTTTTGTTTTCGGTTAGTCTAGGTTATCATCCCTGGTGGCCTATTTCTGCGTACGGTACTTCAATTTTTAAATTTTCAGTTAGGCTATCACCGCTGGTGGCCTATTTCTGCATACCGGTATTTCATAATTTTTGTTTTCGGTTATTTTTGTTTTCGGTTAGTCTAGGCTATCACCGCTGGTGGCCTATTTCTGCGTACCGGTATTTCATAATTTTTGTTTTCGGTTATTTTTGTTTTCGGTTAGTCTAGGCTATCATCCCTGGTGGCCTATTTCTGCGTACGGTACTTCAATTTTTAAATTTTCAGTTAGGCTATCACCGCTTGTGGCCTATTTCTGCGTACCGGTATTTCATAATTTTTGTTTTCGGTTATTTTTGTTTTCGGTTAGTCTAGGCTATCACCGCTGGTGGCCTATTTCTGCGTACCGGTATTTCATAATTTTTGTTTTCGTTTAGGAGAGGCTATAACCCCTGGTGGCCTATTTCTGTTTAAATAAACATAAAATTGTTTTCGGTTCGACTATCACTGCGTATTCAAATTTAATTTTGTTTTGTTTTAATTTTCGGTTAGGCTATCACCGCTGATAACCTATTTGTGTGTATTTCAACATTTTTGTTTTCGGTTAGGCCTATTTAAGTAAGTGAAGCGACCTGAAGGGAGTGAAGTGTTTTTAAAGTGAGTTTAGTGTTTTTAAAGTGAGTTAAGTGTTTTTAAGTGAGTGAAGTGATCTGAAGAAAGTTATCGTCACCATGCCTCGTGCCTGTACGAACTGCGCCGGTAGGTTTGGTGCTTCCATGTTTGCTCCTGCCGATCCACAAGTCTGCCGACTCTGCCAGTAACGAGAAGATTTGACAGCAAAATTGGATGAAGCCCACAACAAGATCAACGCCCTCACCAGGAAGCTGGAATCACTCCAAGAGTTTGTAACACTCAATGTTGGAGTATCACTAACTCCAATTGTTTCAACTCCAGCATCCACCACCGCCCCAACGTCATCTGCCAACAATCCAACACCTGCAGTAGACACTGCAGCAGATGCTTCTGACGAACCTGAGCCGACATCAAACCAGGACAGCCGCCCTGTTCACCTTAGTCTCTCCCCCACTCCTCGTGCAAGAAGCCTGCTAGCACGAACAGTACCAACCCCTCGCCCCCGTTCTAACCACTCCTCTCCCCGATCTGTACGTACAGTCCTGCCACCACAGGTTTCCGGATTTACACCAGTGAGGAACGGTGCACGGCCAACGCAGAAAAGGTCTCATCTACCAGTCACAATGTCAAACAGATTTGAGATATTGGTAGAGATGGAAGACGAACCAGAAGAGACCAGGCTCGTTGGGGATTCCATCCTACGAGGACAGATCGAAGAGTTCTGCGACAGAGTCCCAAATCAACGGAAAAGATTTTGCATCCCAGGAGCTGGACTGGACGACATTGTGGAAGCCTTCGAAGATACCACAAAGGATGCAAATGAAAATACCCTTTTTGTCATCCATGCTGGTTCAAATGACGTCATGCGCTCCAGATCCGAAGAGTTGATGGAGAAATATCGCAAAATGATCCAG